>JAPDVR010000018.1:43089589-43134589 GCA_026230005.1 Gila orcuttii | reverse complement strand
ACTTCCTTTTATGAACAAATACTTTTAACAAAGTATAAATGCAATCGCAGAAGAATTTTTGTTTCGTTTCCTGAAATAACTAATGAAAATCTTCATCACATTTTAAACATGCTGATGCGATGCAACTACAAAATGACAAAAGCATATAACGAAATTACATAAAAAATTTTTAAATTAAAAATAAAAATATACAAATAAAAGCTAATAAAAAATATTAATAAAACTATCAAATAAATATTAATATCACATTTTAAACATGCTGATGCGATGCTTTCATTCTAAACACATTTTGCATCATTTAAAAAAATTACATTGAGAGAAATTTTAATTTCATAGCTAATGTTTCATGAACTAAAACTAAATCTATTAATTAAAACCATTTGTGTTAATTTAACTAAATAAAATATAAATCTTAGGCTTAGTTGAAAAACTTAAAAATGAGCATTAAAACTGAAAAAAAAAGTTCAAGTTGAAGCACTAAAATTATTAACTGGAAATAAATAAAAACTAAAATCAAAATAAAAAATAATAAAACGACTAAAAGCACATAATGAAATGACATTTATTTTTGTTAAAATTTACATGAAAAGAATATAAGAATATAAAAATAAAAGCTAATACACAATATTAATAAAACTATCAAATAAAAAACTAAAACACTGATTCTAAATACACAAAAATATTTTCACACTTTTGGCATTTGATTTTTTTTTTTTACAAAATTACAATTACAAAAAAAATTACATGGGGAAAAATTGTTGGTCGTGGTGACAATGATTGACAGAACTAAAAAGAGTCACATAAAAAAAAAAACTTATTTAACTTTTTTAGGATTATCTACTTTAAAAATATTTGATGATGCACTTTCATATTGTAAGACAAAAAGTCTGAAGTAAAACCAATAAAATCTCCACTTAAAAAGCATTTGAAAAGCAGAGAACAGAAAATAAAATCCGTTTTACTTAAAAATCAACCCCTGGGACAAAGAAGTGCTCATAATTGAACAAAACAAACTCATTTTGATTGACTGTCACTCTTCTGAAAGATTTCCGCTCAGCAGCAGTCAAAAGCTTTTCAGAGTGAGTGTGTGTGATATGAACTCCTCACCTTGAGTGTGTATCCCTGCTCGCAGTGGAAGGAGACGACGTCCCCCACGAGGAATCGCTCGCCCAGCTTCACTCCACTACTGGGCGTCTGTGGCTCCGGGCAGGAGTCCAAACCTATTGCTTAGGACACAGGACACTCGCATGTTCACCAACACACGCGGAAACTGATCGCGTTTACACACCGCGAGATGCAAACGAGCCCGTGACAGAAACCATAGGGCTGCACGATTCAGAAAATGTCACGATTCTATTCAAAATCGATTTTTAGGCTCAAGATTCGATTCAAAAACGATTCACAGTATGTAAATGATGTAGTTTACTTTGTCCTACGTGAACGATAAGTATAACAATGACGATAATATATAAATATAACTAAAATGATAACTATATTAGTATCCAAACTTCCTGACTATAACGTTAAAGCTGCTGTCCGTAACTTTTTTAAGTTAAAAATAATCCAAATTAATTATTTAAAAAAAAACATCTTCAGCCAGTGTTCAAAACTATCTGCTTGCCATAGCTAGATTCAAAACGGTTAGCTTGTAATAATGATTTTAATTCCAGTGGTACTGGTGGGTTTTCGCGGGAAATTCAAGCATGTCTTTGCGTCATTACGTCACACCCGTACACATAAAGAAGGAGTTTCGGCTAGCCGGCTATACTGCGCGTGAGGAGATGTAGAGATAGGCTTTTCTCGCAGCACTTTACATGATTAAACTTATGGCGGATCCAGAAAGATCCAAACAACAATCATCAGTTTCAACTGGAGATTGACCAGTTATAAAACCCAAAAGACTTCGTACTTCGGATTTAAGGTGGAAAGAGAAAGAAACCGTCTCATGCGAACACAAGGATACACATCGGTGGGGCTTTTGAAAGGTGCGTGAACTCCCGAAGGGGTTCGAAACGGAAGAAGAGACAGCTTTTTCTGCTGAACAAGTAAGACATTTCAATAGTTCAATCACAGTTATGGAGTTTCCTTTGTTGTGCCTTTCTTGTTAGCTATTATGGAGAATATGAATTCTGAACTACACAGGTAATCATAAAACACATTAAATAACGTTAGTCACGCAATGCTGATGTTGTTAACATGAACAATTTGAGAACAAAGTAGGCTATGATTTGCACGGTTGCTGTAAATCGCGCTGATTAAATCTAACGATCGCTTGTCATGTCGAATGCTTTTCCCCCTTTAGTTGATCAGAACAAAAATGGATGTTACTTACTTGTTCAGAAGACATTTTCCGTTGAAAATTCTTATGTTGGTCACGCTTTCAAAAAGTGAATCTGTGATTCTGAATGACAGTATCCACACAGCGCGGTGATTGACAGCAGCACTCGCCTCAAAACACTGTGTTCATCCGCGCTGTTTCATGCCGATTAACAACCCACGTAAAGATGATAATTCCGCGAATCACTGCAGTTACAGATTTCGAACAGAGATGGCGACAAAAAGGGAAAAAGCTACGGACTGCAGCTTTAAGTACAACAATAAGTATAACAAGACTATAGATAATGTTAATTATATATATAGCTATAACGATAACTGTGTTAGCGTCCAAAACAGCTGACTATAACAATAACTATAAGTATAAAAAGACAATAAAGATAACGATAATATATAAATATAGCTATAACGATAACTTTATTAGCATCCAAAATAAAAGTTTATGTTTGTATATTAGCCTATATGTGTGTGTACTGTGTATAATTATTTTATATATATATAAATACACACATATGCATGTACTGTATATATATTTATACATAATTTATATTATATATAAATATATTTATATATATATAGACCCCTTTTGCGCCGACGTCACAATTACGTCACGGTGTTAGCTAGACTCTGTTGTGTTATGTTATGACAATGACAATAATTGTTGTTGGTGTTTTTTTATTTTTATTTTTTTTTTACGAGCATTTAATAAAAAAAAAAAAATAAAAAAAAGTGAAAACTGGAGGCGGCCACAGATTCGGCTACATAATAAGGATCTTAAATTATTATTACTTTTATTAAATGTCATCTTGTTGTATTTCTGGGTGCAAGAATCAATTTGAACCAATTTGAAATTTTATCGCATAATGTTTTCTAAATTAGAATCATCTACGTTGTTGTGATTGATTGTGATAGACTTTTTGAAGAACCTGGTAAGAGAGAATAATGAAATACATAGTTAATTAATATAATTAGAATTTTTATTTCTAGAAAATATTCACATCATTAAAATTGAACTGTAATGTCACTCTTTACATTGTCGTCTTCTGGCCTTGGCGCTGGGCAGGACCGCGCAATGTAACGTTGCCACAAGTCAAGAGCATTCATCACATAGTTATAGGCATCTAAAGATGTATATGCCCTCAGTTTGTCTTTACGCTCGGTTTCTCTATCAGGTGTAGATGTCAGGCCACTACTCAACTGAGGTAACGTTAATCCTGTCAGATCCTCCATCCATTGACTGAGCGTGTATGAGTCGGCCAATCTGGCTCCGTCCGTTAAAATTAACTTTTACAAATAACAATCGCGGTCCTGGACAGTGAGTGACCTTGCACATTAAGATAAAATCTGATTTTCTCCCGTCATTGTTAAAAAACAAGCTAACAAAACTTGCAAACTAGCGTTAGTGAAGCGGCCAGAGCGATCGTTCTGCCTCCACCTAAGCTCCGCCCACATAAAAACGTCATCATGTTTACCAACTTAAAAGGGATCTATATATATATATATAAATAACACATTTTTCTTAAATAAATACATGCATATGTCTGTGTATTTATATATACAAAAACAAACTACTTTGGATGTGATTAGTTGTTGCCAAGCACTAATTCTAAGCGTTTCATCACGTCAGGACCCCCGGAGGAGAACAGTCATCATACCTGTGTATTCCAGGTGAAAGCCGGCTCCGGAAACGCTCATGTCGGTCTGAAAGGTGAGGTACAGGTTGTTGGACGTGGTGTTCAGCAGGGGAGGAATCGTCGTCCCTGAAGGATTTGCATTAGAAATAATCAGAGCCGGACAGTAACGGAGTACATTTACTTGAGTACAGTACTTCAGTACAATTTTGAGGGATCTGTACTTTACTCGAGTATCATTTTTGGGGATTACTCATGACTTTACTCAAGTACATTTGAGAGGCAAATATTGTACTCTTTACTCCACTACATTTCTATCCATAACCATGAGTACCCGTTACTTCTAAAAAAAAAAAAAAAAAAAAAAAAAAAAAAAACAATCTCGGAAACCCTCAATTTGTTGTTTCCCTCTCAAACGTGATTGGATTGTGCAGGCACCACTGATTGGGACAGCCTATCAGCAATCACCTTCACCTTCAGCTCTGAACTGACGCCAAAGTAAACTCCATGGTCAGATTTATGTGGGTTCAAATGTGGGTGCAAAAAATCCATTAAAACTCTAGCAGAGGTTTGTCAGAGCGTTGCCATTGTGCATTGCCTTGTGGGCAAGTGAGAAATGTTAAATAAAGCAACATGGTAAAAAGATGAAAATGACTTGAATTAACTTTCAATTCCTTTTAGATTATCAAAGGTATTAACATTAACATTTTTCATAACTCCATGTAGGACGTTTCTGTACATAAATGTAAGCACGGTTCGCGTACCTACCCCGAAGTGATAAAATAAAATTCTGTATCAAATTTATAGGCAAAGACAAGTAGTTTGTTTAGGCATGGTTTGTAGGGAATTACAAACCTGCACACATATATTCGAACACACATAACTATAGAATCAATTCTTAATGCGCATGTGAACGCCATCAGCGTTTATCACAGGTTCAGTTTAAAGTCTGTTTAGAGAGAACGGTGTCGTCTTAGCGGCCCCTAATTTAATAACAAATGATCATTTCGACGGAAATGAATCAATCAAAACTAACTTTAGCTGGAAAATAACATTATTCAAGAACCGCTATAAAACCAAAACAATCTCTGTTACCTTAAATTATGTTTATCTCTGAAAAGCCGCTTTGAAACAATCTATATTGTTAAAAGCGCTATATAAATGAAGATGACTTGACTTGACACTGTGGCAGTAGTAATGCAATATTTAGAAAATGTACTCTTGTACTCTTGATAATCAAGTACTTTTAAAAACAAGTACTTCAGTACTTTTACTAAGTAGACATCTGACTGTAGTACTTTTACTTGTACTTGAGTAAAATTTAGCAAGGGGTATCTGTACTTTTACTCAAGTAACGAAGCTGTGTACTCTGTCCGCCTCTGGAAATAATTAGGTTTGTATGACAGGCATAACAGCACATTATTCCCTACAGCTCCCGGTGGGATTGTGACATTCCTTCTCAAGGTTTCTACGGATGTCATTCAAATCTGTCAGCAGGTTTATGGAGTCGCTAGATCTACTGATGAACTGCTGTCGCTGTTAAATGGGACATATCATGAAAATTTGACTTTTTCCGCAAAAACGTGAACCCAGCGCAACCCAGAAAACGTGAAAAGTGAAACCCAGTAACTTTGTTCTGGTGAGCCTTTCTCTGCAAGCATGTTATAAAAAAAGCCGATCAGATTTCTCTCCTTCTGACGTATGAAGAGGATCTTATTATAATATAATCGGCTCTTAATCTGCACGTTTACACACACCAGCCGACATTCGGTTTCTCGAGCGACAACAGTGACCAGTTCTAACGCAGCGGCAGAAGATCCAGCAAAGCCTGAAACTGTTCTGTCGTTGAGCACAGACGAGCACTGAACACTATTGACCAGAACATGTCACCGCTGTCTTATAAACACCTCAGGAACTGTGGACACTTGTGTAGAAGTTCAACATGATGATGAGATTATCAATGTAACTCCACAACAACTACATAAATGTCTCCACTAACATTCAGAAACTCTTCCTGAGTCTCTCCGTAAGGCTGCACTCGCTACTGGTTATTCTGGGATTCTGGATGAGTGAGATTGGCCTGTTTTGTTATTGCTGGAGTTTCTGAAGCTCGTGTAAAGACTCCGCCCTCTTCTGAACGGAGGCGGAGCAAAAGCTCATTTGCATTTAAAGGGACACACACAAAAACTGAGCGTTTTTGCTCACACCCAAAAAAGGGCAAATTTGACGAGTTATAATAAATGATCTGGTATTTTAAGATGAAATTTCACAGTCACATTCTGGGGACACCAAAGATTTATTTTACATCTTGTGGAAAGGGGCTTAATATATCACCTTTAAAGTTGGGTCACATCCACCTAATAATCCTGAAACTACATCTGGCCACACAACAAGACAGATCAGACCTATATCAGTTCTGTGAACCGGCGCTGACCTCCATCAAGCAGAGCAATGCTCTCGAGCCGATCTCAATTCTTCATGATGGGATATTTGTCGAGTGAACGCTGACGTCCGTTGTGACGAATAGATGCAGGCATTACACTTGCAGCCTTAACCTCATGGGGAATTCAGACAGATTTAGACGCTTATTACGCCATTTTACCTTCTTTATGCACGAGGCATCTCCATCCCAAACTTCCTTTAATCTTTCATTTGTCCTCCGAGCAGATTAAACGTCAAACTGTCAACAATCCTTAACGTTTTGTCTGAGAGGGATGGCGCCCTGCTAAGGTCAGCGCATATTTATTTTGCTTTGTGTGGCTGATGCATTGATACAGAGATACGGTGGAAAATAATGAATATAGTCGTTCACTTCTGAGGGCTCTGCCGATTCCAGTCGTCGGCGCTACACTGATATCATTCTGTTCTCTACATGGACATACTAAGAGCCAGGAAAGTCAATAAAAAAGTCTATATCGTAAGGAAAAAAGAGTGATTAAATATGGCAGAGAGCCAAACAAAACCAAGTAAACAAGCCACTTCTGAGAGCAAAAAGATGTGAAAAAAACAAACAAACAAATAAATGAATAAATAAATCAGATTGCAAAACATGCAATCACGATAATAAAATAAAAATAATGGCAAACTAAACAAGGCAGAAAGAAAGGGCAACAGCAAACAAAATCAAGTAAACAAGCCCTTTCTGAGCCAAAAGATGTGAAAAAATAAGATAAATAATATAAATCAATAAATATTGCACAAAAAAAAATATGAAAAGTTAATAAAATAATATAAATTGCTAAAAAAATAAAATAAAAGTCCTCTGTCATTGAGTAGTCAGCGCTACACTGATATCATTCTTTCTTCTACTTTTACCAGAGCCTCACCAGGGAAAAACTTCACTCCCGCTGCTTATAAAGCTGTTGATCCATGATATCCCATGACAGCTCAAATATTGATGTGTGTTAGATGACAAAACAAATCTCCAGATGAAAGCCAGGCGGCATGAGGTTACGAAAAACAGTCTTATTTCACAGATGCGATACTTTGAGTTTCTTCAGAGCGAGTTGAGAGTGTTACAGAAACGGAGGACGACTGCGCAACAGTTGTTTTTGCAGAATATATTAAAGTCAACATGACGTTCTTGTGTTATTTGGTAAACAATAAGAAACTTAGGGAGGAAAACAGACGGTTTCAATCTTACCCGAATAACTCCCGAGTCTCGGAGCGTTGCTGTCGACACCGTCGTAAAAGTCCAGCGAGTCCCAGTTGTGTTCGGTGGAAAACGTCACAACTGTAATCTACAGGAATAAAACACAAAGGATTTAAACATTTCATTGTAATTAATTGGTAGATTGTTTAAGTGATTCAATTTAAACAATTTTGGTGCATCTCATTTACTTTCATAAATATTAGTATCAATTTAAGTCAGTTCTGGTCTGATAAGGCCATGTAAGATGCAAAATGCAAATAGTCATATAATCATGCAAAATAAAAGGCTAATAAGATGCTTTCATTCTTTGACGTCAAAGGCTGAATGGTCAAATCTGTGGCTTATATGACTAATGCTAAAGCAACATGTTCGGTTGATGAATAACATTTCTTCTGTTGTTTTTCTATGTACACAGTTTTCAGTTTATGGTAATCATTTTGCATATTGTTCAGCTGAAGCAGAATAACGATAAACAATGTTTGTTCAGGACATGATGTCCAGTGTAATAAACAGAGTAATAAACACATATTATATTCAGAGATTTTTTTTCTCGTTTTTGCATCACTATGAAGTATCACCTCCTTAAACTTCAAAAGTAATAAAGAACAGCAAATGGAATATTCACAAGTTCAATAATCATGCAAAGCAAATAATAATAATGTGATTCCCTCGATAATATTTGTATCCCCAGGCAAGCGTTAAGTAATCAAACACACTTCAACTAATCAGAATTTGAAATGTTTTTCTGAAGATGCTTAAAAAACAAGTTTTGTCTCACTTGGATCCCGGTTCCCTCCGGCACAAAGATCTTCCAGACGCAGTTGAGGTGGTTGTCGTACGGATCGGGATAAGCGGGAGACAGAACGGTCCCGCGGCGCGCGGTCAGAACTCCTCCACACGGCACTGGAAGACACGTTTCAGGAGCAAAACACTGAGTAAACGTGCAGAGAGGGCAACAACCAACAGAAGCAAGCAAACAAGAGCTTTCGGAGATAGAAAATATGGAAAAAGTAGTAAAAAAGTAATAAAATAAAATGCTAAAAAGTACCTTGAAAGGCCACATCAAGTCAATCAAAATTAATAATAGATACATAATAATAACAATAATATTAATAATAAATACAAAAATAAAAACAATTAAATAAAAAAAAAAATATATATATAAAGAAAAATACTATATAATAATAATAATAATAAAATAATATAATACACAATAATAAAAAATAATAAATAATATTATTTATCATAATATAATGTAAATAATACTATAATATAAATAATAAATAAAATAAATAATAGTAATAATAATACATACTAAAATAAAATAATAAAATAAATTCAAATAAACAATAAAATACTTACAGCACCTTAAAAGGCCAGATAAAGTCGACATGAAACACTATTCGTAATACATTTGAATGTTGACGGATGTGAGCTGAAAAGGAGAGTTGTTTCTTTTCTTTTTTTATTTAAAAAAAAATATATGCAATCAAATACTTACAGGTGACTGATACAACAAAAAACACCAAGGCCACATACATAAACATAAACATAAACACAAAACATACATAACAGTGTGTGTGTGTGTGTGTGTGTGTGTGTGTGTGTGTGTGTGTGCGCAAGTATAACTGGGTGTGTGAGTGGAAATATAGGAGAGTTATTAAGGAGAGTTGTTTCTGAACGTAAAAGAACATTACAGACTACGGCCGTATTATTTTCCTTTCTAAAACGAGCTTCTTTCAAAAGCACTTTTTCTCTGTGTAATGATGGTTTTCAACCAGCCAACAATCAGCTGGGTCGGCCCATCTTAACACACCTCCAGTGGGACGTCATTACCAGGTGCAGATCTGAAGTGCCACGACACATTAATGTTAATGTCGCCGCTTCTGCTTTAATCTAGCATGGACCGGACATGGACTAGCTATATATATATATATATATCAAAAATGGCTCCTTCTTCCTCATGCATTACGTCCTGGGAGTTCGAATGACTTCTTCTACATCCAGTGTCCTGTATCATGTGACTTCAGCACATCTTTCATGTAGGCTTCATCGTGCTCTGCTTAAAACACATTATGCATTCATCATTTTCAATTATTCAACCTCGTACTCCTTCTATTTGAAGTTTCCTCTTATATTTCAGCCCACTGAAGGGGATCCTTTGAGCGGAAAAAATCTTCTTATCTTCTGGAGAGTTGTCGAGCTTAAGTGCAACCATAATGATAGTTTTGGTCACAGCTATAGCTGACAGACACCAATTCAATCTATGTAAAACCGGACACTTTGGAGCGGATATACAAAACTGGCTATTAGATGACACTGCAAAGTTCACCATTTAATGGGACCGTTTACTCAAAAATAAAGACTCACCCTCATGTTGTTTTAATCCTTATATGACTTACTTCTGTTAAGCACAAGAGGAATATCATGGCTTTTCTTTTGTTTTAATAAAGTAAGTTATTGAGGATAACAAAAAAAGCATCATTAAAGTATTCTATATGACCCATGCATTATATTCCAAGACATGATGAACAGACCGCAATTAAATTATTTAATTAAAATCCAGTGGACTTAAAATCCCTGGCTTAACTTTATTAAGCCTCTCATTCAGAAACTACAACTAGATCAAAATACATTGGCAAATTACAGACCTATTTAAAATCTTCCATTTATGTCTAAAATGCTTGAAAAAGTCGTGTTCCCTCAAATGTGGTTCTTCCTGCAAAAAATGATATCTATGAAAAGTTTCGGTCTGGATTCAGGCCCATCATAGCACAAAAAACTGCGCTTGTTAAAATGACAGATGACTTACTTCTAGCTTCTGACCAAGGCTGTATCTCAATACTAGTTTTACTTGATCTTAGAGCTGCGTTTGACACTATAGATCATTATATACTCTTAGATCGACTACAAATTACTCTGGTACTCATGGACAGGCATTAAGGTGGTTTAGATCGTATCTATCAGACCGTTACCATTTTGTCTGCTTAAACGGGGAAAAAATCTAAGATAATGTCAGTAAATTATGGAGTGCAGCAAGGCTCTGTGTTAGGACCTCTCCTATTTTCAATATCTATGCTGCCACTTGGTAATATTATAAGAAAACGTGGAATTAGTTTCCATTAGTTATGCCGATGATACTCAGTTATATATTTCACATGACTAGATGAATTCTCTAAATTATCTAAGTTGACAGAGTGTGTTAAAGATATAAAATATTGGATGACCAGTAATTTTCTTCTATTAAATTCCCATAAGACTGATTGAATAACTACTTATTGGACACAAAACCTATTAGAATACAATTTGTATTTAGAAGGATGTACTGTAACTTCATCCTCTATATTTAAAGACCTGGGAGTTAAATTAGACAGCAACTTGTCTTTCGAAAATCATATTTTCTCTTATTCCACCTCAAAAAAATGAGATGAACTTCATTGAGACGTTGCATTATAAAAGACATTCAGCTGTTTTCTTACTCTCACCCTAACTGGAAAATAGTTTTATCTTGTCACATTTTGTCAAATGCATGCTAAAAGCGACGACATTTATTCTAAAATAAATATATCTTGATGCTTTGATACTGTATGTTTCCTGCAAAACATAAAACACTAATTAAGACAACGATTTATTGCACTAGATGCATTTATATGTTTGTAAAGCCTAACCTTTCCATCCTCCTTCAGTAATGAAGATCCCAAGGACTTGTAGCGCATATATGCAAAATCACTGCATTCATAATTACAGCATTGTGCTTTCTAATAGACCAGAAACACGTCATATCAAATGACTTCAATTTTCCATTTTCATTAGTGCTTTTCAAACCATTCAAAGCACACAAGCGTCAGCTAAGAAGAAAAGCCGAGGGGGAAAAACACACACTAACTGGAATAAATTGAAAGGACGAGGAATGAATCTTCTGACTCTCTCAGTCACCTTTGCAGGGCTCAGAGCAATTTTTATTTGCTAGTTGAGGCTTCGCCAGACATTGTGCTCAGCACCTTTTGTGTAGCTATCAATAAGCGCGAATCCTCTGTGGATGTTAACTAGCGCAAGGGTTTGTGTCTTCACAGGCAGTTTCTGACGCCATCAGTCAAACACACGAGGACATCGAGAGACCCGAGTCAATCGCTTTGTTTTCAATCACCGGGTGCGAAAGAAAAACGCCACTCATCTGTTAGTGCTTTTCCTTCACTGATAGAGATGATTCAGTGCTGAAGTAAATGCATCAGAAAAAAACAAATGTATTTTCTACATGAAAAGTGTAGTTCAGGCAAGGATTCAAAAAAACTAAGTAGCCTAGATCGGTAACGCTTTACAATAAGATTCATTAGTTAACATGAATTAAGAATGAACAATACTTCTAGCATTAATTAATTTTAACTTACTAATACATTACTGAAATCAAAGGTTGTATTTGTTACAGTAGTTAATGCACTGTGAACTAACATGAACAAACAATGAACAGCTGAATTTTTTTATTAACTAATATTAAGAAAGATTAATAAATACTGTAACACATGTATTGCTCATTGTTAGTTAATACATTAACTAATGAACCTAATTGTAAAGTGTTACCCCTGAATCCTATATTACGCAATTCAAGTTTGTAGAAATTAAAGCATAAATCTCATCGATATAAAATTAAGTAAAATCTACTCAACTTTTCTGATACTGGTGTTCCCATCATGCACTGGGGCATGAATAATTAATAAGGTTGATTTTTCACTGTTTTATCATTAATTTTGTTTTTAGGTTTTGTGACATCTGGATTTATTTTCTACACAAAATGACACATTCATACGCAAAAACAATCTATCGAATGTTACCGTCATTGTGTTCCAAGTATTGAGGTCTTTGTGTTCGGGTCCCATGTTACTTCTATTATGTAGATACAGTATGAAATCTACACAATATCTATTGTATTATTTACTTAGATGTTTCTAAGTAAAGCATACACTTTAAAAGTGTACTGTAATTCAGTGTTATATTGTTTGAATAACAAGTACATTTTGTTAAATTTACTTGTTAAATCAGTTAAGTAGATGTTACTTAATTCTATATGTGAAATTAAATTAATTAAATATAATTAAGTAATATTTACTTAATTACTAAATGTTAATTAGATGTCAAATGATTGTTAAGTTCAATAGTAAGTAGATTTTACTTGATAATAACAAGTAAGTTGTTCAGAGTATTAGCAGTAAAAAAATGCAATTACATTTTTAACCCAACATTTGGGTTTGTCCATTCTTGACCCAAAATTGGGCTAAAACATCCCAGCATTATTTAGAGTGTACTTGAAATGTACTTAAAATTTTTCTTTCCATTTCATCAAGTAAATCCTACAAGTAATTTTTTCCAGTGTTCTTTACTCTGGCTTCTGATGCCTGGAAGAACATTTGACATGTTAATTCAAGGCAATTATTCAGTTGACTTCCACTCGGATCATCTATATTCCACAGGTGAATTTACCCTCGCGCTCTCTCGCCCCCGCTATAATCAAGAAGCTTTCCAGCTAACGCTAATGTCTTCATTAGCAGCCGGCGCTCGAGAGACGGCGAGCGAGTCGCTCGGGGGCAAAGAGCAATTTCATGTGAATGAATGGAACGTGAAGAGTCGCTACCGTAAATAGAGTTACACACATGTTGCTGTAAGATCATGTTACACGTGATCACGGCTGGTATTATAAGGGTGTCGTTTGGTTTGCTATTAATCCGCCTCATTAAAGACGAGGCTGGACGTTTACGGTGTGTCTAGATTTCACTTGATGTTTTTGTCCATGTGGTTTCGGAGTTTGGAATGATGCATAAAGTTTACTTACTACTAGCTGCAATATTATGTTAATATTAAATTAAAATAGCAAAGTAATGCTGTCACCCTAATTTACAGTATTGCTCTATTTGCAGAATGAATTGTTATTTTTGGTAATGTAGTATATTGATACAATTGATTGCATTTAATTTATTTTTGATTTTTAATCAAAAGTAAATACAAAAAATAAATTGAAATAGCAAACTAATCCTGTCCCCCTAATTTACATAAATGCACTGATTGGAGAATTAATTAGTATTCTTGTTAATATAATATACTGATACAATTTACTGAATTTAATTATTTTTTATTTTAGATGAGTAAATATAAAAGAAATTAAAATGGTAAATTAATGCTGTCACCCTAATTTAGAAGAATGCTTTATTTGGAGACTTAATTAGCATTTATAATATATCATATAATATAATATAATATAATGATATAATATAATATATAGTTTTTTATTTTAGATGAGTAAATACTAAATAAATTAAAATTAGACTCTAATTTAAAATAATGCTCTAATTGCAGAATTAATTTGTATTATTGGTAATATAATATATTAAGAAAATGTATTAACTTTAGATTTATTTTTATTTTAGATAATTAAATATTAAATAAATTCATAAAGTGCAAATTATTGCTGTCACTCTAATTTAGTTTAATGCTTTAATTTCCGACTTAATTAACATTAATTATAATATAATATCATATAATTTATTTGAGATGAGTAAATAAAAATTATTAAATAAAAAATGGCTCTAATTGCAGAATTAATTTATATTTGTAATATATAATATATTTTATTACAATTTATGATGTTTTATTTTAGATGAGTAAATACTAAATATAATATTAAATTGGCAGATAAATTTAGATCAATGCTCTGATAACAAAATGAATTAGTATTCATCTGATTGTTATATAATGATATTTTCGCAGGTTAAGTAGCTTCGATGTTGTTTTATCTGTTTTTTGTCCAGCTGTGTGAACATCAGCGCTCTATCACCAACACTGCAGAAAGACTGCTATAGTTAGATGTTTTAATGCTCAAATGATGGCAGTGATTCCCATCTTTTTGCAGAACTCAATCCGGCACCTGTGTGTGTGTGTGTTTGATTGACAGCTGTCAGCAGATGTGTGTCAAAATAGATCTGCGCATTATTATCCCTAACAGGAGCTGAGACGTGAAATCCGTCGGGATGGAGGCGGACTGGGATCCGACACGTCTGAAATTGAACTTTAGAAACACTAGGCCACGACTTCAGCTGCTGACACAATGTGGATTCACGTTATTTTAGGAATTATTATAGATGATACGACAGAGTGATAAAGGTGAATAAACACATGATCCTGCAGCACCTGTGCAGAAAACAAGCTCTTACACACACTGAAAACGGAATATAAAACTCCTGCTTTCTTATATAAAACTTTCTTATTCTTAACCCTAAATGCAAAATTGTTTTATCTTGTTTTAAGCATATGTTGTAAGACGTTGCATTACATTCAGCTGTTTTCTTATACTCACACTAACTGGAAAATGGTTTTATCTTGTCATATTTTGTCAAATGCATGTTTAAAGCGACAACATTTATTCTAAAATAAATATATCTTGATGCTTTTGATACTGAATGTTCCTTGCAAAAGACTAATTAAGAAAAGGATTTATTGCACTAGATGCATTTATGTTTGTAAGCCTAATCTTTCCATCCTCCTTCAGTAATGAAGATCACAAGGACTTGTAGCGCATATATATGCAAAATCACTGCATTAAAATTAAAATGGCAAATTAATGCTGTCACCCAAATTTAGAAGAATGCTTTATTTGCTGACTTAATTAGCATTTATAATATCTATTAATAGCATTTATAATATAATATAATATCTTAGATCAGTAAATACTAAATAAATTAAAATGACACTTTAAATTAATGCTCTAATTGCATAATTAATTATTATTATTATTTGTAATGAAGTATAATTGCAGAATTAATAAGTATTATTGGTAATATTATATAGTGATATTTACTCATCTAAAATAAAAACAAATGAAAATGTAATAAATTGTATCTAATTTTCTATAATCTAATTATGATCCTGCAGCACCTGTGCAGAAAACGCTCTTACACACACACTAAAGCTGAATATAAAACTCGTGCTGATTCACTGAGGCTTTTCCCTGTCGCAGAAGTAATCGATGATAACCGCTGTTACTGTCAGAGGTGCGGCGGTAGATTTACAACTTACAGCATCAGCGCACAAGAAGACTCGCTCCTTTCAGTTGCTTATTTCCAGAAGGAATTTACAAATGCAAAACTTGACACTTTTAATCAGTGGTGCTTGTGATTACTAACAATCACGAAGGCGAATAGTACTTTCCAAACATTTCAATCAGGTTTTAAGTCTCACACAGCACTGAACACACTCTTTTAAAAGTCTTAAATGACATTTTATTGGACTAGCTTTGGTGCTTAAAGGGGCTTTATAAATAAATTAAAGAGAAGAAATCACGGAAAATACAAAAGAAATTAAAATGGAAAATTAGTGCTGTCACCCTATTTTAGAAGAATGCTTTATTTGCCAACTTAATTAACATTTATTATAATATAATATGTTTTTTTTACATGAGTAAATACTAAATAAATTAAAATGACACTAATTTAAATTAATAGTCTAATTGCATACTTAATTAATTGATATTATTAGTAATGTAGTATAATTGCAGAATTAATTAGTACTATTGATAATATAACATATTGATCAAATTTATTAATTTTTATTTATTTTTTATTTTAGATGAGTAAATAGTAACTAAATTAAAAGTGCAAATTATTGTTATCACCCTAATTTAGATGAATGATTTAATTTCCGACTTAATTAGCATTAATTATAATAATATGACAATATAATATAATAAAATAAAACAATATTTATTTTAGATGAGTAAATACAAATCACGAAGGTGAATAGTATTTTTGCACTGAACCCACTCTTTGAAAAGTCTTAAAAGGCATTTTATTGGAAACTGACTAGCTTTGGTCCTTAAAGGTGCTTTATAAATAAATTAAAGACAATAAATTACGCAACAGATCCCGGTGCCACGGCAAGCACCAATCACACTTTCTTCAGAAAATGTACATCAAATTGCTTATTAATATTGCTTATGAATATGAGGCAGAGCGATAAAGGTGAGCTACACCTAAAACCCCCTGATAACGAAAGTCCTGATGCTAATTTAACATGTGAAGAACTCTTTTACATAGAAATCTGAAAAGGTACAGCATGGAAAAAAAACAACCTTATTCCCACGGATCAATGAGTGAAGGTGAAAAATTATGATGAAAAGACACCAGGGGAAAAATAATAAACTACTTGTTCTATAGCGCGAGCTCAGAAAGTGCCGGCGCATGGTTTGGTTGGTGAGCATTGCTTCTAGCGCCTGTTGCTTCTCTCATAGGAGTGTTTCTATTAAATTGCACGAGCACACAGTGAGAAGGAAAGTATTCTGTCAACTCGCATCAAGAGATTTACCCGAGATTCGCATTTACTTGAAATTGCGTTTCATGGGGCTTTTTCCACTCTGTGTGAACGCTCCTGTATCCATTAGTTCCCAGCACATTTATTTTTAATAAAACCCCCTCGAATCTCCCGGCTCTGTTCCACAACACAGCAAGACTCGTGATCTGGAACGCTTTACGAAGACAGAAACTCGTAACACGAACAGTGCTGATCATGTCAAGCACAACTCACTATTGATCTCAATAGAGTTTGGCATTAGCATGTTGCTATACGCAAACTATACGATTATCTAATTCATTCATAATTTAAGCATTGAAAATTCACAGCACACATACAAATAATGGGTAAAATAGTTTATTTATTTTGAACCTATTTATTAAACATATTAATATAATGTAATATAATATTTTTATTTTTTAAATATTGTAAAAATGTGTATGAATATTCATCTTAAATTAATTAGTAATTTAAGTATAACTTTAGTAATTAGTAAGATCTAAAATAAAATACATTTCATTGAAATTATATTATATTATACTGTATTAGATTAAATTAAATTATTAACTTAAATTAAATTAAATTATATTGTATTATTTATATTATAAAATGCTATATATATAATAAAATTAATCATATTGTCACTGTCGGGTTTCGTTGTATGTCCAAAAACACTACTTTTCAGGAGATGGAAAAAATTCCATATATATGTATGTGTATATGTATATATATACATATATATATATACATATATATATATATATATATATATATATATATATATATATATACACTCACCTAAAGGATTATTAGGAACACCATACTAATACTGTGTTTGACCCCCTTTCGCCTTCAGAACTGCCTTAATTCTACGTGGCATTGATTCAACAAGGTGCTGAAAGCATTCTTTAGAAATGTTGGCCCATATTGATAGGATAGCATCTTGCAGTTGATGGAGATTTGTGGGATGCACATCCAGGGCACGAAGCTCCCGTTCCACCACATCCCAAAGATGCTCTATTGGTTTGAGATCTGGTGACTGTGGGGGCCATTTTAGTACAGTGAACTCATTGTCATGTTCAAGAAACCAATTTGAAATGATTCGAGCTTTGTGACATGGTGCATTATCCTGCTGGAAGTAGCCATCAGAGGATGGGTACATGGTGGCCATAAAGGGATGGACATGGTCAGAAACAATGCTCAGGTAGGCCGTGGCATTTAAACGATGCCCAATTGGCACTAAGGGGCCTAAAGTGTGCCAAGAAAACATCTCCCACACCATTACACCACCACCACCAGCCTGCACAGTGGTAACAAGGCATGATGGATCCATGTTCTCATTCTGTTTACGCCAAATTCTGACTCTACCATCTGAATGTCTCAACAGAAATCGAGACTCATCAGACCAGGCAACATTTTTCCAGTCTTAAACTGTCCAATTTTGGTGAGCTCTTGCAAATTGTAGCCTCTTTTTCCTATTTGTAGTGGAGATGAGTGGTACCCGGTGGGGTCTTCTGCTGTTGTAGCCCATCCGCCTCAAGGTTGTGCGTGTTGTGGCTTCACAAATGCTTTGATGCATACCTCGGTTGTAACGAGTGGTTATTTCAGTCAAAGTTGCTCTTCTATCAGCTTGAATCAGTCGGCCCATTCTCCTCTGACCTCTAGCATCAACAAGGCATTTTCTCCCACAGGACTGCCGCATACTGGATGTTTTTCCCTTTTCACACCATTCTTTGTAAACTCTAGAAATGGTTGTGCGTGAAAATCCCAGTAACTGAGCAGATTGTGAAATACTCAGACCGGCCCGTCTGGCACCAACAACCATGCCACGCTCAAAATTGCTTAAATCAACTTTCTTTCCCATTCTGACATTCAGTTTGGAGTTCAGGAGATTGTCTTGACCAGGACCACACCCCTAAATGCATTGAAGCAACTGCCATGTGATTGGTTGATTAGATAACTGCATTAATGAGAAATTGAACAGGTGTTCCTAATAATCCTCTAGTTTTTCTCTAGTACATTAGATATTGTTGCACCAATTAGATTAAAAAAGGTTAGAGAGAAAACTAAAGCACCATGGTACAATAGTACTACACATGTTATCAAGAGAGAAACTCGTAACTTAGAGCGTAAATGGAAACAAACTAATTTAGAGGTCTTTAGAATCGCGTGGAAAGACAGTATGTCACGTTATAAAAAGGCTCTAAAAGCAGCCAGGGCTGAGCATCTCCGCAAAGTAATAGAAAATAACCAAAATAATCCAAGGTTTTTATTTAACACCGTGGCTAGACTAACAAATAAACAGACATCACCAGAGCAAAATATTCCGTTACAGTATAGTTGTAATGATTTTATGAATTACTTCAATGAGAAAATAGAAAGCATCCGAAATACAATTGTAAATGTACAATCCTCTATGGTGTCTTATGATTCAGCCTCAATTATCGCCCCTCAAGAACAACTACACCGTTTTACAACTATAGGACAGGAAGAGCTAAATAAACTTATCTTTGCAGCGAAACCAACAACATGTTTATTAGACCCAATACCCACTAAACTACTGAAAGAAGTGTTACCTGTAGTGGAAGAGCCTCTTCTCAATATTATTAACTCGTCTTTATCTTTAGGTCATGTTCCAAAAATATTTAAGCTGGCAGTAATAAAACCTATTATTAAGAAACCGCAATTAGATCAAAATAACTTAGCAAATTACAGACCCATTTCAAATCTTCCATTTATATCTAAAATACTAGAAAAAATTGTGTCCGCTCAATTGTGCTCTTTCCTGCAAGAAAATGATATCTATGAAAAATTTCAGTCAGGATTCAGACCGCATCATAGCACAGAAACTGCGCTAGTTAAAATTACAAATTATTTACTTTTAGCTTATGACCAAGGCTGTATCTCAATACTAGTTCTACTCGATCTTAGCGCTGCGTTCGACACTATAGATCATAAAATACTCTTGGATCGACTACAAAACTACACTGGTGTTCAGGGACAGGCATTAAGCTGGTTTAGATCGTACTTATCAGACCGTTACCATTTTGTCTGTTTAAATGGGGAAAAATCGAAGATAACGTCAGTAGACTATGGAGTGCCGCAAGGATCGGTGTTAGGCCCTCTGCTATTCTCAATATATATGCTGCCACTGGGTAATATTATAAGAAAACATGGAATTAATTTCCACTGTTATGCTGATGACACTCAATTATATATTTCATCAAGACCAGATGAAAACACTAACTTATCTAAATTGACAGAGTGTCTTAAAGATATAAAATGCTGGATGACGTGTAATTTCCTGCTATTAAATTCAGATAAAACGGAGGTATTACTTATTGGTCCAAAAAACTACCCACAAAACCTCGTACAATACAACTTTAATTTAGAAGGATGTCCAGTTACTTTATCCACTACAGTAAAAGACCTGGGTGTTATACTAGACCGCAACTTGTCTTTCGAAAATCATATTTCATATGTTACAAGAACAGCCTTTTTCCACCTTAGAAATATTGCTAAGCTACGTAACATGCTATCTGTTTCTGATTCAGAAAAGTTAGTTCATGCATTCATGACCTCAAGACTAGATTACTGTAACGCTTTATTAGCTGGTTGTCCTACATCCTCAATAAACAAGCTACAGTTAGTGCAAAATGCAGCTGCTAGAGTTCTTACTAGGTCAAGAAAATATGATCATATAACACCAATTTTATCATCTCTGCACTGGTTACCTATTAAGTTCCGTATCAATTACAAAGTACTATTACTGACCTATAAAGCCCTAAATGGTTTAGCTCCTGTATATTTAATGGACCTTCTATCGCCCTACAATCCATCGAGTTCTTTAAGATCCCTAAATTCGAGGCTTCTGGTCATTCCTAGGATATCCAGATCCACTAAAGGAGGGAGGGCGTTCTCGCATTTAGCTCCTAAACTCTGGAATAGCCTTCCTGATACTGTTCGTTGCTCAGACTCGCTCTCCCAGTTCAAAACTAGATTAAAGACGCATCTCTTCAGCCAAGCATTCACATAATGCTTGCCTCTTATACTACTGTTGAATCAGATCGAATGCATTAATATTATGAACAGCAGCTACGCTAATTATTTCCCATCTGCTTTTCTGCTGTTATCTCGGGACGCTAGTCCCGAGGTAAATAGCGTTCTTCAGCTACAGTCTGTATCCAGCCTCTCACGGAGACTTCAGAGTCCCCAACACCTGCGATGAGATGACTAAACGCCTGTGAAGAGACGACTCAACGCCGGCGATATGTTATGCCCTAAATTAATACATGATGATTAACTAACTGTATTTTTTACGTACATTTCTGAAATGCACTTTCTGTAAAGCTGCTTTGAAACAATATGTATTGTTAAAAGCGCTATACAAATAAATTTGAATTGAATTGAATCCTTTAGGTGAGTGTATATTTCATCAACTTCCAGCTTATAAAGTTTATTATAGCTATGTGGGTAGCTATGTGGGTGCTCAGTTTTTCTATGATTTGACGAAAACTCATTGTTATTAAAGATGAAGTGCTTTGGTTATTTAAGACAGTATTGTCTGTGATTCAATGAAATGCTAGACTAAGACTCTCTTCTCCACTAAAACATTAGCCTTATAGTGTTTTTTGGGTAAAGGAAACGCTGCACTAATTCAAAGAACCAGTTCTTAATTTACCATTGCATTGCAAACAAGCAGAGACATGCGTGGCTCTTTATTCACGATAGAGGTGGTAGGAGTTATGAGGTTTGATTGACAGTTTGAGGATCCAATGAAATTCACTATGTTTTAGGATCGGATTAGCTGAGGTAACGTGACGCTAACAGACAGCAGACAAACGGCTAGCAGTGACATCAGCGGAAATCCACCTGTCACTCAAGTGGTCACGCCCTTCATTATGCAGAACTTTGCGGCTTAATATAATTTAAATGGATGAGTTATAAAAAAAATCCACCCCCCTCACAGTCGTCATGAAGGGCAAAATTAGCTATATAGACCAAAACCACTTTTTGCACCAGGCTGTAAACATGTTTTTTTTCTGCTATAAAGTTGGGCATTTTAAACATGGGGGTTTATGGAATTGACTCTATTCTGCAGCCGGTCTCTAGTGGCCACTCAATGAATTGCAGTTTAAGTCACTTCCGTGTTGGTTTCAAAAGAGAGACCAGAAGTAATACAAATAAAATGTGCATAAAAAATAAAAAATATAACATAACAATAACAATTATCAATGTGCTTGATAAAAATCCTGCCTAACAAGGGCAGCTCACTATGTTTGGGAACAGATTCTCCATTGCATCTTGGCATTAGCTGACGTTTGGATTAATAAATACAGTGTAAATATATTTTAGAATAAATAAAATCCCCTAAAATATTAAATATTAAATAAAAAACATTATCAAACTAAAATATAGTATATTCATTTCATAGACTAAAAATGAAAATATCAATATTATAATTCTGTCATTTTTGAAGTGTTTCTGAAGAGCATTTTTGAAGCCCAAAATATATATTTTTTTTACATTATAAAATATATATTTTTTTTTTATCAATGTGCTTGATAAAAATGCTGTCTAACAAGGGAAGCTCACTATGTTTGGGAACAGAGTCTCAATCGCAGCTTGGCATTATCTGACGTTCCTCCCCAGCAGCAAAGGGCAGTATTGAGCAGTATTGGGCAGTATTGATTAGTATTGAACAGTATTGGGGAGTATTGAGCAGTATTGGGCAGTATTGGGCAGTATTGGGCATTATTGAGCAGTATTGAGCAGTATTGGGCAGTATTAAGCAGTATTGGGCAGTATTGAACAGTATTGGGCAGTATTGAGCAGTATTGAGCAGTAGTGGGCAGTATTGGGCAGTATTGAGCAGTATTGGGCAGTATTGAACAGTATTGGGCAGTATTGAGCAGTAGTGGGCAGTATTGGGCAGTATTGAGCAGTATTGAGCAGTATTGAGCGCAGTATTGGGCAGTATTGGGCAGTATTGAGCAGTATTGGGCAGTATTGGGCAGTATTGAGCAGTATTGAACAGTATTGGGCAGTATTGGGCAGTAATGAGCAGTATTGGGCAGTATTGAGCAGTATTGGGCAGTATT
The DNA here is from genome assembly GCA_026230005.1 of Gila orcuttii. NCBI lineage: Eukaryota > Metazoa > Chordata > Actinopteri > Cypriniformes > Leuciscidae > Gila > Gila orcuttii. The sequence continues at coordinate 43,111,541 of JAPDVR010000018.1, read as the reverse complement.
GAACAGTATTGGGCAGTATTAGGCAGTATTGGGCAGTATTGAGCAGTAGTGGGGAGTATTGGGCAGTATTAAACAGTATTTGGCAGTATTGGGTAGTATTGGGCAGTATTGGGTAGTATTGGGCAGTATTGGGCAGTATTGAACAGTATTGGGCAGTATTGAGCAGTAGTGGGCAGTATTGGGAAGTATTGGGCAGTATTGAGCAGTATTGGGCAGTATTGAGCAGTATTGAGCAGTATTGGGCAGTATTGGGCAGTATTGAGCAGTATTGAGCAGTATTGGGCAGTATTGGGCAGTATTGAGCAATAGTGGGGAGTATTGGGCAGTATTAAACAGTATTGGGCAGTATTGGGTAGTATTGGGCAGTATTGAGCAGTATTGGGCAGTATTGGGCAGTATTGAGCAGTATTGGGCAGTATTGAGCAGTATTGGGCAGTATTGGACAGTATTGGGCAGTATTGGACAGTATTGGGCAGTATTGGGCAGTATAGTATTGGGCAGTATTGGGCAGTATTGGGAAGTATTGAGCAGTAGTGGGGAGTATTGGGCAGTATTGGGTAGTATTGGGCAGTATTGAGCAGTATTGGGCAGTATTGGGCAGTATTGAGCAGTATTGGACAGTATTGGGCAGTATTGGGCAGTATTGGGCAGTATTGAGCAGTATTGGGCAGTATTGAGCAGTATTGGACAGTATTGGGCAGTATTGGGCAGTATAGTATTGGGCAGTATTGGGCAGTATTGGGCAGTATTAAGCAGTATTGGGCAGTATTGGGAAGTATTGAGCAGTAGTGGGGAGTATTGGGCAGTATTGGGTAGTATTGGGCAGTATTGGACAGTATTGGGCAGTATTGGGCAGTATTGAGCAGTATTGAGCAGTATTGGGCAGTATTGGGCAGTATTGGGCAGTATTGGGCAGCATTGAGCAGTTTTGAGCAGTATTGAGCACACAGACGTGTGGGGGTGTATGTACATACCCACACATGTTGGCACAGTGCCGTTCCACTGGGCCAGAGAGTTGGGCACGGCCTCACACCTGATGGCACTGGCACCATGGAGAGAGTAGCCTGGGTTACACTCGAACAGCACAAATGTGCCCAATCCAAAGTCATTCCCAATGCGCTTCCCATAGCGAGGCTCGGGCACGGAGCTGCACTGGGAAGCACTGGTCCGTGGAACAGCTGCGGACATGCAAGAGGAAAAACATTAGATTTGTATAAATCTGCATAACAAATATACACTATACAGTTCAAAAGTTTGGAGTCAATAACAGTGTATAGTAGGGGTGTAATGATACCCTCATGTCACAGTTCGATACATATCACGAAACTGAACTCACGATACGACATTATTGCGATAATCCAAGACATATGATAAAAGGTTAACAAAAAATGTACTGTTGATTAAAATGCTAAATCTGGTATTACATTGGGGTGTAAATGATTCGGCTTGGACTGGAAACTGAATGCACAGGACAATAGAGACACCAGAATAAAAATATTCATAATTCTGAAGCTGAAAACAGAATTATTTTAGATCAATATTTTTGCACTCAGTCACTGACTAGATATATTTAAAATAATGTAATTTTACTTGTAACATAAGATATTTGGCTTTATCAGGACCCATTGCATTATTAGACATTATATTCAACATTATATAGTAGTTTAATGTAGTACTGACACTAAACTCTGAAAACTCCTCAGTTCTCACACAGTATTTTTTTGGGGGGGTGAACTATACACAATACATATTGTCACTATCCACGATACATATTGTTGCATTTTTGTATTGCGATATATTGTGACACTGTATATTGTTAAACCCCTCGTGTATACTGCAAAATAGCATGAGTAGAATTTAAGTATTCTTTTCCAACAGCCTTAATGTAAGTTCACTACAGAGCAGTTGAGAAATACACACCTTGATACACAAAATGAAAACCTTTAGCTGTATTGGGTCCCTCGGTTTTGAACCTGATGGTGATCTCATTGGCAGAGCTCAGCGGCAACGGCTCTCCTATGAAATGAGAAATTTGAGAAGGTGAGAGAAAGAAAAAGAGCTGTTATCTGTCTACAACATCGGCATAAACGAGATCATCAGTATGTGTGCCACATCAACAGGGTTAAAGAAATGATGTGTCTACAGATCACCAACAAGAGCCGTCCACAGGGTGAGAATACGAGTGAAAATGTGTGTTGCATCCTTTTCTATTTTAATACAACATGCATTGTTACAAATTATATTATATACAGTGTCAGCATTGAAATTTGAGCGAAAAGTTTAACTTTCATGAATTTCATAAATAGCATTGCACTAACATGTTGCTAGGAAAATAATGAGATTATCTAATAATTCACTAATAATATGAGCATTCAAATTCACACAAATAATATGCAAAACAGTATTTTAATTACATTCCTTTATTTTGCTATTATTAATGCATTTAATAAAATATATTCATAAAATGTCATATAATTTGATATATTTTATATTCAAATATTACAAATAAACATTAAAAATGTAACACATATAAGATGATCTAAACATAAATAAATAATAAATACTATTAATAGTTTACCAATTCTTTAGTAATCTTGTAAAACCTAAAGTAAAATAATTTTCATTAATATATATTATATTACAATATTATATTATATTATTATAACCCACTTCATATGATCAAGATCATGTGGCAGTGTCTCCATGCCTTGGTTATATGGAGGAAGCCTTGGTTCCTATTCCAGGTCTTTGCATCGAGTCTCGCTCTCGACAGATGCTTCTCTCACGAGCCTCTTGATTCGGTCTCAGAAAAGTTTCTGACCCTCAAAACTGTGTTCCTTCTAGCCATTTATGACTTGGACATGCCCCTGGGTCAAGAGTTCTCAGGTCGTAACCACAGCATGAACAAGACCGGACGTATGGCGTTCGGGCATTCTCGCTCCCAAAGCGTCATTGATGCGGCGTGAGTTGCCTCGAAAGGGAATGTCTCAGGTTACGACTGTAACCCTAGTTCCCTGAGAAGGGAACGAGACGCTGCGTCACTTTGCCATACATCCTACATCCCTGTGATCGACTTGCTTCAGCTAAATTAAAGCTAACGCCGGTCAGACCGGATGTGCTTTTATCTTTCCCGGTCGTGACGTTCACTCTCGCCATTGGACTAGTTGACACATTCGCATCAGATTCAATCACGCGGGCGTTCCCAAAGCGTCATCAACGCAGCGTCTCGTTACTAGTGTTACAGACGTGACCTGAGACGTTTTTTAAGACAACTAATATTTTATTTTGTTTCAGCTTTATTTCAAGTTGTAGTTTTAGTTAATGATAATAACCCTGGTATAAACGCTACAGCCCGACTGCGTGTCAGAAGCACATTAACATCGACACACAGCAGGAACGAGATCTGACAGCGTAGTTGAATGTCAGACGAGCCTTTAGTTGGTGTACCGTGGTAAACAAAGCCTTTACCTGAGTGAGAGCCGTAGCTGGAGCTGAGGAGAGCAGACTCGGTCGAGGGCCCGTCGAAGATCTCAACCACATCATTAGAGCTCGTCTGGAAGAACAGAAACTGGCCGAAGAGAACTGTAGTGAGAGAGAAGAGGAAAGGAGTCTTTAAAACAGGCACTAAATATAAACACTGACTGCTGTGTCACTGTCAATGGTGTAAGATCTGAGTACAGTGTGTTTAAGTACAGTCTGTTTGAGTATAGTGTGTTTGAGTACAGTGTGTTTGAGTACAGTGTGTTTGAGTATAGTGTGTTTGAGTATAGTGTGTTTGAGTATAGTGTGTTTGAGTACAGTGTGTTTGAGTACAGTGTGTTTGAGTAGAGTGTGTTTGAGTACAGTGTGTTTGAGTACAGTGTGTTTGAGTACAGTGTGTTTGAGTACAGTGTGTTTGAGTACAGTGTGTTTGAGTACAGTGTGTTTGAGTATAGTGTGTTTGAGTACAGTGTGTTTGAGTATAGTGTGTTTGAGTATAGTGTGTTTGAGTACAGTGTGTTTGAGTATAGTGTGTTTGAGTATAGTGTGTTTGAGTATAGTGTGTTTGAGTACAGTGTGTTTGAGTATAGTGTGTTTGAGTACAGTGTGTTTGAGTACAGTGTGTTTGAGTACAGTGTGTTTGAGTACAGTGTGTTTGAGTATAGTGTGTTTGAGTATAGTGTGTTTGAGTACAGTGTGTTTGAGTATAGTGTGTTTGAGTACAGTGTGTTTGAGTACAGTGTGTTTGAGTACAGTGTGTTTGAGTATAGTGTGTTTGAGTACAGTGTGTTTGAGTACAGTGTGTTTGAGTATAGTGTGTTTGAGTACAGTGTGTTTGAGTATAGTGTGTTTGAGTATAGTGTGTTTGAGTACAGCGTGTTTGAGTATAGTGTGTTTGAGTACAGTGTGTTTGAGTACAGTGTGTTTGAGTACAGTGTGTTTGAGTATAGTGTGTTTGAGTATAGTGTGTTTGAGTACAGTGTGTTTGAGTATAGTGTGTTTGAGTACAGTGTGTTTGAGTACAGTGTGTTTGAGTATAGTGTGTTTGAGTACAGTGTGTTTGAGTACAGTGTGTTTGAGTATAGTGTGTTTGAGTATAGTGTGTTTGAGTACAGTGTGTTTGAGTACAGTGTGTTTGAGTACAGTGTGTTTGAGTACAGTGTGTTTGAGTAGAGTGTGTTTGAGTACAGTGTGTTTGAGTATAGTTTGTTTGAGTACAGTGTGTTTGAGTACAGTGTGTTTGAGTATAGTGTGTTTGAGTACAGTGTGTTTGAGTACAGTGTGTTTGAGTATAGTGTGTTTGAGTACAGTGTGTTTGAGTACAGTGTGTTTGAGTACAGTGTGTTTGAGTATAGTGTGTTTGAGTACAGTGTGTTTGAGTACAGTGTGTTTGAGTATAGTGTGTTTGAGTACAGTGTGTTTGAGTACAGTGTGTTTGAGTACAGTGTGTTTGAGTACAGTGTGTTTGAGTACAGTGTGTTTGAGTACAGTGTGTTTGAGTAGAGTGTGTTTGAGTACAGTGTGTTTGAGTATAGTTTGTTTGAGTACAGTGTGTTTGAGTACAGTGTGTTTGAGTATAGTGTGTTTGAGTACAGTGTGTTTGAGTACAGTGTGTTTGAGTATAGTGTGTTTGAGTACAGTGTGTTTGAGTACAGTGTGTTTGAGTACAGTGTGTTTGAGTACAGTGTGTTTGAGTATAGTGTGTTTGAGTATAGTGTGTTTGAGTACAGTGTGTTTGAGTACAGTGTGTTTGAGTACAGTGTGTTTGAGTATAGTGTGTTTGAGTACAGTGTGTTTGAGTACAGTGTGTTTGAGTATAGTGTGTTTGAGTACAGTGTGTTTGAGTACAGTGTGTTTGAGTACAGTGTGTTTGAGTACAGTGTGTTTGAGTACAGTGTGTTTGAGTAGAGTGTGTTTGAGTACAGTGTGTTTGAGTATAGTTTGTTTGAGTACAGTGTGTTTGAGTACAGTGTGTTTGAGTATAGTGTGTTTGAGTACAGTGTGTTTGAGTACAGTGTGTTTGAGTACAGTGTGTTTGAGTACAGTGTGTTTGAGTACAGTGTGTTTGAGTACAGTGTGTTTGAGTACAGTGTGTTTGAGTATAGTGTGTTTGAGTATAGTGTGTTTGAGTACAGTGTGTTTGAGTACAGTGTGTTTGAGTACAGTGTGTTTGAGTAGAGTGTGTTTGAGTACAGTGTGTTTGAGTATAGTGTGTTTGAGTATAGTGTGTTTGAGTACAGTGTGTTTGAGTACAGTGTGTTTGAGTACAGTGTGTTTGAGTACAGTGTGTTTGAGTAGAGTGTGTTTGAGTACAGTGTGTTTGAGTATAGTTTGTTTGAGTACAGTGTGTTTGAGTACAGTGTGTTTGAGTATAGTGTGTTTGAGTACAGTGTGTTTGAGTACAGTGTGTTTGAGTATAGTGTGTTTGAGTACAGTGTGTTTGAGTACAGTGTGTTTGAGTATAGTGTGTTTGAGTACAGTGTGTTTGAGTACAGTGTGTTTGAGTACAGTGTGTTTGAGTATAGTGTGTTTGAGAACAGTGTGTTTGAGTATAGTGTGTTTGAGTACAGTGTGTTTGAGTATAGTGTGTTTGAGTACAGTGTGTTTGAGTACAGTGTGTTTGAGTATAGTGTGTTTGAGTACAGTGTGTTTGAGTACAGTGTGTTTGAGTATAGTGTGTTTGAGTATAGTGTGTTTGAGTATAGTGTGTTTGAGTATAGTGTGTTTGAGTACAGTGTGTTTGAGTACAGTGTGTTTGAGTACAGTGTGTTTGAGTATAGTGTGTTTGAGTACAGTGTGTTTGAGTACAGTGTGTTTGACTACAGTGTTCATATCTCTGAAGGTCCGTACAGCATCTATAGAAATCTTTCATCAGTCGGCGTCACTCCCAGAGGAAGAGTTTCCTGAGATTCTGCTCTTTCATAGGATAAAAATGTAAGCAACTATGACCTTATTTACTTAAAAAAATGTATATAGACAAACTGAGATGAAAATACAGTAATAGATGAATGTGGATCGATCATTTGTTCTTGGAAGAAGTTTGCCTATCTATCTATCTATCTATCTATCTATCTATCTATCTATCTATCTATCTATCTATCTATCTATCTATCTATCTATCTATCTATCTATCTATCTATCTATCTATCAGTCTATCTATCATCTGTCTATCTATCTATCTATCTATCTATCTATCTATCTATCTATCTATCTATCTATCTATCTATCTATCTATCTATCTATCTATCTATCTATCTATCTATCTATCAGTCTATCTATCTATCTGTCTATCTGTCTGTCTGTGTCTGTCTGTCTGTCTATCCATCCATCCATCCATCCATCCATCCATCCATCCATCCATGATCAGAAACAATTGATATATTCCAAACATTTCCCAAATATCTCCTTTATGAAGCGTCTTTCCTCTGGTTAACAGAAACGGCGTTCTCCCTTAGTGGCTTTCAAAGGGACCTCGTGTGAAACAAGCACTCCTAGAGCTAATAAAACATAGAGTATATGACATCTTCAACATTATAGCTCATATTTCTGTCCCCCTTATAGCAGTGTTCCCAACACAATCATCACTTATTGAATTCAGTATTAACCAACCCTACTAAAATCACCGCACAAAAGCCCTAACAAGAGATTCAAACTTCTGCAGGGAAATGCCATAAATTAATATCACAACTCCAAATAAAGCTATAAACCAGTGGAGGAGTCGATACAGGACCTGTAAAGAGAGTAAGTGAATGTGTTTCGCCCGAAGGCCTCAGAACACAGTCTGCCTTCAGGCCATCAGCGTGCATTAGACAGATGACAAAACACCAGTAGAAAAGGTGAGAAAAACACAGCCATATGTTTGTCACTTCCTATGAATAATTCACAATCACTCTTGCTCTTTTTTTTTACTTTCAGGCATTTGAAGGAAATGTATTTCCTGTAATTGGATGAGGAACGGTAGTTGCACATTTGTTTTGTTTGAAAGCAGCAGAACACAATTTCAGCAACATATGAAGTTCACCTGAGGAGGTGAAGCAAAGATAACGCAATAATACAGCCACACAACACTGGGACTTTCTGAAATCTTATACTGAAGGTTCATTACCAAACATCCTTTTTAAATAAGTGTTTTTGTCTTGTTTTCCTGTTAAAATAGCTCAAAATTACATCCGTAGTGGCCAAAAGTGATTGATAAAGATTTTGTGAAAGTTTTTGTAAACATATTGTGTAGTTGTGCTTGCAGTTGATTGTTTTATTTGCAATAATAATGCAATGAATCATGAAACATTTTGCCAATATAATTCTTGGCCAAAAATTATGAATAGTATGAAAATATGAGGGAGTGTCAGAAAATATGGGGGATGCAATAAATGCTAGAAAAAATGGGCAATGCAATACATTCAAGAAAATATGGAGGATGTAATAAATGCAAGAAAATATGGGGAGTGTCAGAAAAAGATGAGGGATGCAATAAATGTAAGGCAATAAGGAGAATTTATTAAATGCAAGAAAATATGGGAGATGCAGAAAATATGGAGGGTGTAATAAATGCAAGAAAATATGAAGGGTATAATAAATGCAAGAAAATATGAAGGGTATAATAAATGCAAGAAAATATGGAGGGTGTAATAAATGCAAGAAAATATGAAGGGTATAATAAATGCAAGAAAATATGAAGGGTATAATAAATGCAAGAAAATATGAAGGGTATAATAAATGCAAGAAAATATGGAGGGTATAATAAATGCAAGAAAATATTGGGATGCAGAAAATATGGGGATGCAATAAATGTCATAAAAAATGCAATAAATGCAAGCCAATATGGAGAATTTAATAAATACAAGAAAATATGGGAGATGTAATAAATGCTAGAAAATATGGATGATGTAATAAATTGTAGTTACATTTAATAATAATATAATTATTATTATAATTAATCTTAATTTTTATTAATTAATTCATCTTAATTTTGTAAAGTGGCCACAGTGACAGATTGCCCGCCGGGTTCGACTGTTTGTGACACATTCACATGGTGATGGTTTGTCTCATGAATATTAATTTGGTGATCCTCGACACTGAACTTCCTGGAGTGCCCAGGAACTAATTAATATTCATGAGACAAGTCTTAACTATAGCTTACATTCCCCCATGTGAAATATTTCTACTCAACCTTTTCCCTTGTTTTTATAAATATTTCAATACATCTCCAATAAGTATGAACATAGAGATCAGAAATATCCGCACTTCAAAATACAACTATAATCAACATTATTAAAGCATATCATTGGTTCAAAATCCATCTTTGCATAACTGACTGTTAAACGTGAATTATTTTCACTCACTGGCATTGACTAAACAAAGTGTTTTCGCTAATTACAACTATATGCTTCATCTTCAATCAGCTCTATTATCAGTAGTCAATAATAAAAACCTCCTGGAATTAATATTTCAGAGGATGAGATGCCAAAGCCCTCTCGGGTGTGCAAGCTTAGCCGATCTTATTATAATACAGGTACAGGATATTAGTCAGTAAATCAATATCATGCATCCATTGCACGATTAATCCTGACAGACACAAAGGACGCTGGGTAATTGGGTCTTCTGTTGTTTTTACACACGAAGCGTGTGGTGTTTGATCCTCACACAATGTCAGATAAACACAGTTCTCCACACACACACAGGTCACACACGATTCTCCCCCGAGGACTGATCAATTAAACAAGAGTCGCGCAGGAACAGTCAGAATGATCCGAACTCATGCGCAGAATAGAAAGCTCAGCCTTTTCAACTGGTAATGGTTTATTAAGTCGAGGAAATGGCACTGCTGTTGGCAAGGCAACCACTTCCCATCTCAACAAGGACAGCTAATCCAGTAGACACGTTTCCAGCTGAGGTCAGGGCTGTGATGTAGAAGGGTAACGGTGAACGTCTGTTCATGTCCTCCGCATCTAACAGTGCCTTCGGGCTTTTACCAGAGCACAAAGAAATCAGCGATTGTTTCTTCTCAGACGAACTCTGATGGACCAACAAACAGCTTCTATTATAGCGGGCTTCAGAAGTGTTGATCATTTCAAATTTTTTCATGTTTTCCAAAGTTTGAAAATGAGCCAACATCTTTGAGATGAAACTGATATCCCCATATTTCCTTGCATTTATTAAATTCTCCATATTATTTTGCCTTTATTGCATACCCATATTTTCTGCATCTCCCATACTTTCTTATGCATCTCCCATATTTTCTTGCATTTATTAAATTCTCCATATTGTCATGCATTTATTGCATCCCTCATTTTTTCTGACACTCCCTATATTTTCTTGCATTCATTACATCATTCATATTTTCTTGCATTTATTGGATCCCCCATGTGTTCTGCTTATCCTATATTTTTTTACATTTATTAAATTCTCTGTATTATTTTGCCTTGCATACACATATTTTCTGCATACCCATATTTTCTTGCATTTATTAAATTCTCCATATTGTCATGCATTTATTGCATCCCTCATTTTTTCTGACACTCCCTATATTTTCTTGCATTTATTACATCATTCATATTTTCATGCATTTATTGCATTCCCCATATGTTCTGCTTATCCTATATTTTATTGCATTCATTAAATTCTCCATATTATTTTGCCTTTATTGCATACCAATATTTTCTGCATCCCCATATTTTCTTGCATTTATTAAATTCTCCATATTGTCTTGCATTTATTGCATCCCTCATATTTTCTGACACTCTCATCACATTCTCCTGGTTCCTGTCAAAAAATCAGGTCCACACAGCGTCTGCTCCTTCAACAACAGAGACTAACTAGACCTTAATGCCGACAGAATGATGGGAAGAAAAGGAATCGGCCTGGAGCCGGATCCGCGGGAGATCCGATGCTACACCTCAATGCTAACACACACAACAACTTCAAACACTAGCAGACAACATGGATATAAACCCCCGGCGCTCTGACACAAACTCGTGTCAATTATTCAAGGCGGTGCAACAGACAGTAACAACAACAGCGACGACAAACATTAGTGCTAGCAAAGCGCTGGTATTGGTGCAGTTAAAACTCTGTGACTCATCTCTCAGGAGTATGATTCTTCCCAGTGTGTTTCTCGCTAGGCTAAGCCGCAGGCAATGTTCACACACACCGACGTCTGGCTTTCCAGAGACAATCGAGGAAAAGTTTTGCACTTAAACAACTCTGGATCTGCTTTACATTCTCCTCTGGCCCTGTCTTGACTACAGACCCACATCGGTTTAAAGAGAACAATTTATGCTCATTTATGTATTTTGGCGTCAGCTACAATACATTTACATGATCTAAATGTTTTTCTCATACTGTACATAACTGTGTTTGAGCTCCTGTCTCTTTAAAGCCAAGCTTTCCAAAAAAGCCCAGTCTGCTCTGATTGGTCAACCAGTACATTATGAATAAATAAAAAAATTGTTGCATTGATTAAATTTTCCATTGCCTTGCATTTATTGCATCCCCATATTTTCTGCATCTTCAATATTTTCTTGCATTTTCAATTTTTTTTTTTCATCTCTAATTTTATCTGACACTCCCTATATTTTCTTGCATTTATTACATCATTCATATTTTCTTGCATTTATTACATCATTCATATTTTCTTGCATTTATTACATCCCCTATATTTTCTGCATCCCCATATGTCCTTGTATTTATTAAATTCTCCATATTGTCTTGCATTTATTGCATCCCCATATTTTCTGCATCCCAATATTTTCCTGCATTTATTACATATTATCTTGCATTTATTGCATTGCTAATATTTCCTTGCATTCATTGCATCTCCCATATTTTCTGACACTCATTCAACTCTTTAACGTGAGTCTTAAAGAAAGTTCATAGTTTTCTCCACTCATAATAAAGACATTGTGTTGTCATTCATATTTGTACAATACGATCTTTCTGACAAGACTTGAACGCATCAGTTTTTTCTTTGTGACTTTTCAGGTCACATGCACAAACAGCTATATTTCACACTAAAGAAAAGGTAAAATGAAAAACGCATAATAGGCGTTTGATTCTACGTTCAGAGCTCGCTTCTCCAACACTGGCTTTCATGTTAATTGCATTCGTCTGCAGTTTGTTTTCTGTTTTGGAGATTGCCTAGGTGGAACAAGCACTTACAGCCGACGCTCAGAGATGGAAACGGGTGATCGTGTGTGTGTGTGTGTGTGAGCGATGGCTTTGTAGAATCCACAGCTACACACGTGGGTGTCTGCAGTCATTCGGTGTGTTTGATGCGACACTGGCCCGCGGGCACGTCCTCACACACACACACACACACACACACACAAACCCCCGTGCCGAAGAGCCACGTGTCCTCGGGCCCAGATTCCCGCGCTCATGCCACCAGTTTAAGGGGGTGTGAATTTGGACTGTTGACAGGGAGCAAGTTGGGATTAGCGTGAGCAATGCAACTATACATCCAAGACATTGTGATTGGCATAAAAACCCCGAGCCCTGCATAAAACACGAAGCTGTCTGCTGCGGTTTACATAAATCTAATCGAGTCTCTAATGCAGAGGCTCTCACGAAGCTGCCAAGATTTCTCATACGCTGGAAACACTGAGGGACTCGGGAACAACGGGAACAGATTTTCTTCCGTGCTGCTCAGATGCACAATGTACGGTTGGTCGACAACTTTCTATAAACACGCGCGCGGGAGTCTAATATGTACGATTCATGCCTAAGGCGCTCGTTTGGCAGCTGTGAATAATTCAGTTTTCCTTTCAAAAGACAGATGCTGTTTAAAAATTGTCCGGATTTATTATTTGTGACAGAATAATTAAACATTAAAAGCTGGCCATAGAAACAGAGAACTGCCTTATTATTCCGTTCAAAAGGTCCTGTATAATTGACGAGCTTAAATGAGAAATAAATACTTCTGACAGTTCTTTTCAGAGACAGAATTATCCCTCAGTTTGAGCCCCGACATCTAATTGATCTCCAACAGGATGCATTTTTAACTAAAAACCTTGATTGAAGTTTTGGTTATGTTCTTCCTTTTAGTCATTAAAGTCGACATGAAACACATTTTACTTCTATAATTGGACATGATATTCAATGAGAAAAATAAATGCAAATATGAACTTTACAGACTGACATGCTTTAAAGAGACTTTGATGAATAGAAAGTTCAAAAGAACTAATTTTTTCTTAATTACAAATCTTGGTAACATTTTATTTCAAATGTTTATGTATAATGAATTATAAAGGTATTCATAATGTACATTAAAATGCATTCTATCTTTTCATAAATAAAACAAAGTTAACATGCATTATAATATTCACAGATTTCCGTTGTTTGTCGTGTGTTTTAATGCATTATAATTTCTAATGATATTATAACTGTGGTTGAAGTTATTCATAAGGTGCATTACAAGGCATAATTAATGCATAAAAATACTTTTATAATGCATTATATAAAGGCTTTATGTAAAGTGTTACCAATATGTTTTGTAACATTACAAGTCACATTTTTTTTTACCATTTCTTTGAATTAATTTTAAGCAAAGAAAAATAGTTTTAAACATGGAATGTCATTTGCCAATTATTTGCATAAAATATTTGTACAGAAGTACAAAAGAAGTCCTTGTCAGAGACTAAAAATGCAATGGAGGGAAAGTCACTAGTCTGACCATGTTCTATTTTACATCTGAGGAAGAAAACTCAAAAGTTGAGAGTTTTTTTGAAGACTTGAGAACTTCAAGTCCAGTTTGATGTGATATTTTAAGAAGACCTTCAGCGGTTGGTGTTTTCTATTCTTTCTTCTTATAGACAGTTAAATCATCAGAACGCTTTCATAATCAAGTGAGACGCCTCACGGCATCATCATCTCTTGCCATTTAGTAGAGTTAGAACGCATGAATATAAACTGAAGAGGGTTTGAAACTGATAAAAGACATGAAAGAAGGGCTACTCCAATAAAAGTTAGGATGTGTCTGGAGATCTTTCACACTACACTTTTCTCAGACAGTTCAAGTAAGGTTTGAAACTGATATGAAAGTACTTCGAAAGTCAATTGAATATCATTACGTATAATTTGCAGATTAAAAAAATGATGCATTTTTCGGCACATCTTTTGCAATGCATTAGTTACAAACAGACACGAGACTTTTTCTGTGCATCTGAAGTTCTAGTCAGTTACAATAAGTTACAGTACCGACACTGATGATGCAATTTTAACGCGATCCAGAACCAAAATTTACAGTATGAGAGAGAAGGGAAGAGCTTCATCTAACTCCACTATATGGACCAAAACAAACAAAAACATTAATTAAATGCAATAGTCAGGTAATAATAATTTTTTTTTTTTTAAATGCATGCAATTTTTCCAAAATGGGGTCCAAAATGTGTGAGAACACTAGTATGCATTTATTGCATCCTCATATTTTCTGCATCTCCCACATTTTCTTGCAATTATTAAATTCTCCATATTGTCTTGCATCCTCCTGATTTTCTGACACACCCCGTTTTTTTGCAGAGAAAACTAGTAACAAATTTAAGGTTCAACAAAATATGAATATATGGTTACAAAACTGACATTATGGGTTGAGAACAGAACTTGAGCTGAATTGATCTGAATAATGACTCTATTGTCTTCTGTAGAGTGAATCTGAATTATTTTTATATATTATATATTTGATGAAGTTTGCATCATTGATTCTGTTCTTTAGCTACAGCAGCTTTTGAGTCACATCTTGTTCGATTACATCTCATCTCGTTTTAATAGAAAGTAACCTTTCACAGGCTGGTCAATACAATAAAGTGACATTTGCTTGGGCCACGTCTGCGGTATCTGCAGATCTGTAATCCTATAGCCGTCCTGAAGAGCAGAAGTTTCTCTGGTTCATATAAGGTCACTGAAACATTCTCTTTCGTTTGATCCTGGACGCTGTGCACAGTCGACGCCGCTTGTTACAAGCAAAACTAAACAAATGCAATGTGTACATGCATAAAATATGAGGCTCTGAGCTCTACACATGATCTCAGTCACCCCAGAGACTCAAAGCACAAACCCTTTCAGAAGTGGAGATCCTGCTGGCAAAACAGACCGTCTGAGATTCAGATTTTAGAAACCCTTTAAGCGTTGTCACATACACACATGCGCATTTCATTTGTGACTGCTGTGCCTATTCAATTACAGGAAAAGCAGTTCTCAGAAATGAAAAGAAAAAGGGTTATTTTCACAGTGGCACATGCATGTTAGTACAGTAGCAGCTTATATCAGTAACCTTGATGGTGATTTGTGTTCAGGTTGAAAGCGGTTTCTTACCAAACTCTCCTGGCACCGAGATCTCGTACACGCAGGACTGGCCCTCGGTGTAGTTGCGGGGATAGTTCGGGGACAGAACGGTGCCCTCGGACCCCGTCGACCGGCTCCCACATGGAGCTGGAGGAAACAAACATGAGCACATTCAGTCTCAATGCAGAATAATAACCAAGACACATCGTTTCTATCATTTTATGCTCGTTTTACAGACCAGTTTAACATTTCGGTCAGCTGTCTTTCTTTATTTCTTGTTTTAATGCATTTTTAATTTAAATACAATTTTCTTGATTATTTTTGATATGCAAGCCACCATTACTCTGGGATCAATTCCCTCTATTAATGTCCTTAATTACAGTCAGCACTGAAAGAATCATGTTGCTGTTTTCATTGATCTTTTGGATGGATGATTAATGGACAGATTAATAGATGGATGGATGGATGGAAGGATGATTAATGGATGGGTGGATGATTGATGGATGATTAATGGATGGATGATTGATGGATGGATGGATGGATGATTAATGGATGGGTGGAGGGATGGATGATTGATGGACAGATTAATGGATGGGTGGAGGGATGGATGATTGATGGACAGATTAATGGATGGATGGATGATTGATGGATGGATGGAGGAATGGATGATTGATGGACAGATTAATGGATGGATGGATGGATGATTGATGGATGGATGATTAATGAATGGATGATTGATGGATGGATGATTGATGGACAGATTAATGGATGGATGGATGGATGATTGATGGACAGATTAATAGATGGATGGATGGATGGATTGATGATTGATTGATGGATGATTGATGGATGATTAATGGATGGATGATTGATGGATGATTGATTGATGGATGATTAATGGATGGATGATTGATGGATGGATGGATGATTGATGGATGATTAATGGATGGATGATTGATGGATGGATGATTAATGGATGGATGATTGATGATGGATGGATGGATGGATGATTGATGGGTGATTAATGGATGGATGATGGATGGATGGATGGATGATTGATGGGTGATTAATGGATGGATGATGGATGGATGGATGGATGATTGATGGATGATTAATGGATGGATGATTGATGGATGGATGATTAATGGATGGATGATTGATGATGGATGGATGGATGATTGATGGGTGATTAATGGATGGATGATGGATGGATGGATGGATGATTGATGGATGATTAATGGATGGATGATGGATGGATGGATGATAGATGATTGATGGATGATTAATGGATGGATGGATGGATGGATGGATGGATGTTAATTTATACTTAAAAACACTGAAAATCTGTGCAGGAACACAAATAGCAACAAAGCTGAAATAATAAAATATAAACTTTAGACAAAATAATAATACAACATAATACAATAATAATAAAAATATGGTTTGATGCTGATAAATCCAGTGTGTAGTTACATTACAGCTGAATAATATTGCAAATTATGAACCCTTATAAAAGTTCTTGCAATAAACATATTTTTGAAAAACTGCCTTGTAATGTTAGAGTTAATACAAAATATCCTGACACTTCCTTTAAAAACATGTACCTGTAGCTTAAAAAATAGCTACTTTTTTTGTTATTTTGCCTTGGGGCCAAAAAAATTTTTTTCCTCTTGTGCAGAAAAACTGATAGGAGACTCCATCTCATTTTTCTAAACAGATTTGTCAAAAACACCAAGTACATAAAATAAAGTAAAACTTTTACTTTGTGTAAAGTGGGGAAATGAGTGCAGCTTAACCTGAAGGAGCATGTCGAACAATGGAAACGTACAGTAGGGTGTAAATCTATATAACGTGGGTGATATTGAGATTTATATATATATATATATATATATATATATATATATATATATATATATATATATATATATATATATTAGATCTAATCAATATATATATATATATATATATATATATATATATATATGTAATTAATATATCTAATTAAATATTATATATATATTAAAAGCATTGTTAGCAGTGCTCAGTCATTCATCAACCAGCATTATAGGCATGACAATAATACTTTTCAATATTATAATCTAAAACTCAGTCTTTATAAGATACAGTCGTTGTGCAATCAGCGATTAAAGGGCTGTTTGAATTATTTCTCCACAATGAGTGAAACAATTTATCTTAATGCAAGAGATGGGCAAATATAATTGTGGCAAAAGTGGGCTAAAAAGTGATTGTGATCTAATGGAGCAGACAGAAGCTTTCATCCAGTCACACGACTCTCTGAAATATAAATCTTTCTTTCTAATGACATTTATAGCCTTTGACTTGCACAAGTGGGAGAGCTTCTGTGGCGTTTGCATTATTTGATGTGAAATCCAAAGTCTGTGTGGGTTTATTTACTGCTGATCCCACAATATTCTGCGGTGAAATATTAATTCCAGATGATTAGCAAACAAGACGCAGTGACAGAGTCGATACATCAGAGTGTTAAATCATCCAGTCCTGAGTCAAAGAACAGCATAATATGTGGCTCGTGTAATAATTGCTCGTCTCTGCAGTTGACAAGAAAAGTGTTTACCATATTCCATGTCAATTTAAACATCTCCCAGCGCTGCCGTTTCACAAATCTATAAACGCGTCTCGAAGGAAGACGCACACACATGCCGTATCAAACTCACACAGTGCAATGACTTGCAAAAGTTGGTGATTTAAAATTTTCCACTCCAAATTATTGGCTTTATGATTTGTGATGCACACTGAGGGACTCGTACACAATTATGACAATAAGAGATGGGGGTGAAAACTTTTACACAGGATGATGATGTGTAAATTTTGTTTAAAATTGAATTATTTAATGTAGAACCAACCCTTCAGAAGAAAGAGATGATCTCAAAATCATACAGTTGTTGTTGGAAAGGGTTCAGATGCTGCACACATTATAGAGAATTATTTTGAAATGGGTCATTTGTATAAATTCAGCTGTTATTTTGGTTTGTGCAGCCAAAAATAATCTGCAATGTGGAATAGCTTGTTCAGGAAATTACTAAATAATTTTTTATGATCCCTCTTATTTTGCAGATCATATATATATACTATTATAGTTTTTATTAATATTTTGAATGAGTTTTTATTCTTTTTCAATTCTTTATTAATTATATATATTTTTAAATAGTTTTTATTTCTTTAATTATGTCTATTCATTTTTATTAGAGTTGTAGTTTGAGTTAGTTTTGTACATCACATTAAACTAAATTAAAATGAGAAGTCTTGCTTTGGCAACTAGATAAAATAAAATAAGTTTACATAAATTATATATATATAACTTTAAAAAAAAACTTTGTTTTATGGTTTTAGTTTCTATTTTAGTAAACTATAATAACCCACATACACACGCACGCACACACGCACGCACACACACACACACACACACACACACACACACACACACACACACACACACACACACACACACACACACACACACACGTACCATTATATAGTGCAGAGCAGAAGTATATGGTGCTCTAACTCTCTGTGAAAGATCAAGCCCCTCAAACTCCCAGTAATTCACACACTCTTCACACACTCTCCGCACACACACACACACACACACACACACACACACACACACACACACACACTTGTACACGGTGTTCCAGTCTCTCCAGAGACACTGCTCATAATCCAGCTGTCTAAGAGGTGAGGGAAGTGTGTGTGTGTGTGTGTGTGTGTGTGTGTGTGTGTGTGTGTGTGTGTGTGTGTGCCGTCAGATGCTGTCAAGCCCTTGTGGGTTTAGAGTCCACACACACATCTATTATTAATCAGCCTTTTACAGGCCTGAAACGACACCTGAAGTGACGGCAGGAATGAAGAGTGTTATAAACGCCGTCTCATGCTTCAGTAACGGCAGGAGACGCACCAGCACTTCAGGGGTTAAAACGTGTGTACAATATGTGTAACTAGTGTCAGTTTACTTTAACTTCAGTGTTGGGTGTAATGCATTACTAAGTACTGTTATCTAATTACTTTCCCTTGAAAAAATAAAGGTCTCGAAATTTTCGTGCGTGTTTTTTCGTATTCGTCATTCGGTGGCTGTGAATTGTCAAAACAACTCTCAAAATTCTTGCTACGGATATTGACAACGCAGAAAATCGAACCCGATCCGAATTTTTTATGACGCATGAAAGTTTTGGAGGCAGTGTGTAAACGTGATTGAAACAACGCGAGGTCGTATTTAATTTTTAATGTACGAAAATTTCGGACTCAGTTTGCAAAGACCTTTAAATGTTAATTTTTCTGTATAGTTTCTTCTGATGTAATTGCATTAAAGGTGCAATGTGTAAAAAAATTGAGTATCTATTAACAGAAATGCAACATGACATCCATAACTATGTTTTCAGTGGTGTATAAAGAACTTACTTAATAAACCGTAATGTTTTTATTACCTTAGAATGAGACATTTATATCTACATAGGCGCGGGAATCCCCTTCTATGAAGGTCGACATATTGTGACGTCATGTTTCTACCGTAGCCGAACACGAACACACAGCGCTACAGAGCGCGTTTCGTCACTACCTTGAAAGAGAAGCCGCAGAAAGCTAGAAGCTAGCCATAGACACCGTGAGTAGTGACTTTTCCCTTGTCAGTGGTGTAAAATATGTAGTTGGATTGTTTCATGTAACTTAGTTCTTCTCCCTCGCCGTGTTATGGCTTTGCTATGTGGGGATAAATGTGCTGGTTACGTTCGTGTTATGACAGCTGATTAGTACTCTTGTCATTGACCGTAAAATAGTAACGTTACAGGAATCACCAACCCGTCGATCGCAGTCGACAAGTCGATCTTGGAAGCATTTTAAGTCGATCGCGAAGAGTTTTCAAAATCAGAGAAAAAAAGCCTATTGTGTGTAGTAAATGGTGTCTAGGGGATGCGGAGGCGCACGCGCTGTTACAATCATGCCATTTTTGCCGCGCACACCTTTGGGCTCATGCGGACACGTCGAGTTTAAACAAGGCTTTACGCTTTAACCAGCTCAGCCACAGTAACAGCTCATATTAGCCAGCTAAACTTTTACTACCCTGTTAGAAAAAAGATATAGTTGCATAGTTTCATGTGGTTCTTCTCCCTCGCTGTATTATGAGTTTGCTATGTGGGGGGAAATGTGCTGGTTACGTTTGTGAGACAATCAGCTGATTACTATTATTATATATTAAGACCCCTGATCCTCACCTGACTATGGCTTTGTAAACTTTATCCATGATGTGGTTTATAATGGACTGTGGTACAGAAACAGTGACAATGTTACATACTCTTGGCTTACTCTGGCTATTCTCTGCTGTCTCAGACGACGATATGTTTGTCCAGTTTCAGGCACCGTAGCTTCTTCGAAAGGGAGGGGTGAGCAGTGGGCTGAGCCATTAGTGCAACTCGCAGCCGAACCGCTAGATGTCGCTAAAAATCACACACTGCACCTTTAAATACATATATAGACTATAGAACAATTCTACATAAAACAGTGGATTCAACACCAAAATTTTACGTAAAATGAATGTTTATAATGTAACCTTCTCCCTTTAAATACTTTGGTGCGTTCAAGAATAATTTATGCACTTTTATGTTATTTATTTTAAAGAATTAAAAGAGCAGTTTCATGTCTATCCTTGTTTTGTTCAACTGGTTGATATGGGATTTAAAAAGTAATTAGTAATAATTAATGCAATACTTTTTAGAGAGAGTAATTAGTACAGTAATGTAATTACACTGTTGAAGATGCAATTAGTAACTAGTAATTCATTACTTTTAGAGTAACTTACCCAACACTGAATCTGACATATTTAGTTTTGTTCATTTTAGCACTTCAACAGTTAGTTTTCGTTTTTCATCTAATATTTGTATTTTATTTCAGTTTCATTTCAATTACCAAAAACTATTTTTATTAGTTTTAGTTAACAGTAATAACACTGGAATCCAATCAATTGACCCTTCGCTAAGCCACGCCCGAAAACCGCCACTGGCCAATCCTGTCTTAGCAACTGTAACTAGGCGCGGGAGGTCTGGCAAGCTTTCGAGCGAGGGAAACATGCCGAAGCGTTGTGCGTATGGATTGTGCAATTCTGATACCCGGTATCCTAAAAGTTTGGACGAGGATTGGAATTTTTTGCCTTCCCGAAAATCTAAAAGCCAAGGTGGGAAATGATGTGCGTGGATCAGCAGTGTGTGAGACCACAGGATTAACATAAACACCTATTGCTTGGAAGTTGGAAATAATTACGGTTCTTTGTTTATAATGCACATGTTTTAACGTAAAATAAGACTATTAAAGACAAGACGGAGGCTCACTGACATACTTTAAAATATATTTCAGCATTTTGTTAATCGACGGCCTACTACCCCTGACTGAGTAACTTTAACCCAATCCGATCACGGCTCTCTCGGTGTTAGTGTTATTCCATAAGATTTATAGATAAACTGTTTGATTTATAATTATTAGATTAGTTTCACATTTCACTTACCCTGCTGTGCACGAACAAAGCTGTTCCTCGATTTGTGTGTTTCCCATGTGAATGGTCAGCGTATGAGGCGCTGCTGCTGCGACTATAGGCTTTAGCTTCAATTTTTATTAAATTATTCTCTAATCGATTGCATATTATGTCGTGGATATATCCCTCAAATGCACACTGCAGTCCCTTTTGTCTTGCTCTCTCAGATATTTCACATGTTCGCCAAAAATTACTAATGATCTCATTGGGAATGTCTGACACCGGTGCATACACACTGTAATAGATGTGCTAGATGCGAAAGCTTGACGTAGGCGTAGCAACAGTAACTAAGGAGGGCGGGGCTTAGCGAAGGGTCAATTCTCAATGCATAAAATCAAGTTTATTAAGTATTTGAATATCCAGTTACAACAATTTTGTTTAACATGCAAATGCATTTAGTGTCTCAAGTTTATTAAGTTTCCTACATTTTAAAGTCAAAATGATCAAAATGAAACTGATTTATATGTACATATGGCAGGAATGACAGCTTGATGGCATCTGACGGCTCTCACACACACACACACACACACACACACACACACACACTTTGTGTTTGTGTATTTGTGTGCGAGTGTGTGTCCATGTTTGTGTGTGAGGGAGTGTGATTGCGTGAACGAGTATGATTGTGTGTTTTTTGTGTGC
>JAPDVR010000018.1:43062089-43087089 GCA_026230005.1 Gila orcuttii | reverse complement strand
CCGGGTTATTGATTTGCATGCAAACTCTAAAAGCTCACTAACACTCACTCACACACTCTCTCACACACTCACTCACACACACACTCACCCACTCACTCACACACTCTCTCACACACTCACTCACACACACACTCACCCACTCACTCACTCACTCACTCACTCACACACACACTCACTCACTCACTCACCCAACCATTCACTCACTCACTCACTCACCCAATCACTCAATCACTCACACACTCACTCACTCACCAAATCACCCAATCACTCAATCACTCACTCACTCACACATTCACTCACTCACACTCACACAATCACTCAATCACTCTCTCACTCACTCACTCACTCACTCACTCACTCACCCAATCACTCAATCACTCACACACACACTCACTCACACACTCACACTCACTCACACACTTACCCAATCACTCAATCACTCACACACTCACCCAATCACTCACTCACTCACTCACTCACCCAATCACTCAATCACTCACTCACTCACACATTCACTCACTCACACTCACACAATCACTCAATCACTCTCTCACTCACTCATCCAATCACTCAATCACTCACACACACACTCACTCACTCACACACTCACACTCACTCACACACTTACCCAATCACTCAATCACTCACACACTCACTCACTCACCCAATCACTCACTCACTCACACACTCACCCAATCACTCACTCACTCACTCACCCAATCACTCACTCACTCACTCACTCACTCACTCACACACTCACTCACCCAATAACTCACTCACTCACTCACCCAATAACTCACTCACTCACCCAATCACTCACTCACCCAATCACTCACTCACTCACTCAAACACTCACTCACTCACTCACTCACTCACTCACACAATCACTCACACACTCACTCACCAAATCACTCAATCACTCACTCTCACACACACACACACACACTCACTCGGTCACTCACACACTTACTCACTCACTCACTCACTCACTCACTCACTCACTCACACACACACTCACTCACACTCACACACAATCACACAATCACCCAATCACTCACTCACACACACACTCACACAATCACTCAACCACTCACTCACACACTCACTCACTCACTCACCCAATTACTCAATCACTCTCACTCACACACTCACTCACTCACCCAATCACTCACTCACTCACACACTTACTCACTCACTCACTCAGTCACTCACTCACTCACACACACACTCACTCACCCAATCACTCACTCACACACTCACTCACACACTCACTCACTCACACAATCCCTCACTCACTCACTCACTCACTCCCTCACTCACACACACACTCACTCACTCACTCACTCAATCAATCACTCACTCACTCACACACTCACTCACTCACACACACACTCACTCACTCACACAATCACTCACTCACACACTCACTCACTCACCCAATCACTCACTCACACACTCACTCACTCACACACACACGATCCCTCACTCACTCACTCACTCACACACTCACTCACACACACTCACACACTCACTCACTCACTCACTCACTCACTCACTCACTCACACACTCACTCAATCACTCACTCAAACAATCACTCACACACACAATCACACACACACACACACACTCACTCACTCACTCACCCTATCACTCAATCTCTCAATCACTCACTCACTCACTCACTCACTCACTCACTCACTCACTCACTCACTCAATCACTCACACAGTCACTCACTCACACACTTACTCACACTCACACACTTACTCACTCACACACAATCACTCACTCACACACACACAATCACTCACTCACTCAAACACTCACTCATTCACACACACAATCACACACTCACTCACTCACCCTTTCATTCAATCTCTCAATCACACACTCACACACACACTCACTCAAACAATCACACACTCACTCAATCACACACACACACACACACACGGATTTACCCTAAAAGCAAAATTTTCCAATGTTTATATTCAATAATTATCAGTGTTTTGGTGTATATGCAAACTCCCTCATGCTCATCTGGACGAACATAAAAGCAGTTTGAAATATTAAAAAGCATGCAAACACACAGTATCCCACACAGCTCCAAAAATAGAGGGTCGCGCAGGTATTTGGGTCGTAAGGGGATGAAGTTCTCATATTCCCACACAACACAGCTGTGAGTGTGAACGCACCTCGACAGCTGGGCAGAGCTCGGTTCCATTCGGGTCTGTTGGTGCCGCCCATCACACAGGTGAGACTGGAGTAACCCGTGAGCTGGTATCCCGTATCACAGTGGAAGGTCACAGTGGAGCCCAGCTTATAGTCTCCACCCAACCGAGTGCCGTTCATCACACTGCCTGGGTCAAAGCAGGCCTCACGCAGTTTAGCTAACGGGAGAGAACACAGACATATGGCGTATGATGATAGAGCTGTCAAAAATCAAAAGATCTGAAGGGATGAAATGCCAAGCGGAAACCTTTGAAACTTTCCAGATCGCAGTCAAGCATCTTGAAATAGTATATCATGACAATCTTAAAGTCACCATGAAATCTATTTTTTTTTTGCAGTTTTTATTATAAATTAATTATTTATTAAATGCATTTAAATTCATGTTTCTGGTAATCTTGAATCAGAATAACTTAAAAATGATCTCTGATGATGTGGCCGGGGCAACCTGTCACTCACATGAGATCAGCCAAAAGCAAACCACAACCATTCCAATCAATTCCCCACAGACACAATCAAGCCCCGCCCACATTTGTTTGTGTTCCAGAAGCGTTTCACTCGGATATACGGCACAATAGTGATGAATAGACTGGCACAACTTTTTGAATTTTTGATTATATTCACTATATTTTCATGGCTTTCAGAATGACGGTCAATATTTCAAAAAGAAAGAACAGAGCCTGTGCTTTTAAACAAATAAGCAAAACACTTGAATGTGGAGAAAATTCATAAAAATAACGTTTCGAAAATCTTGTTTTTTGCCAAAGACTTCATCTAGATTTCATTCACTAACATTGGGCTGTTTTGATTTATATGCTGTTTACTGTTTGATGATCAAGTGCATAATCATCAAACTTCTATCCACTCCTTTATACTACACCCTAAAATGATGTACTCTTTTTGTGAAGAAAAAGTAGATACTTTAAAGTGTGTAGCAGAAGAGTAGACAAGCATTGAGACACACTATCACGTGATACAATTGTGTCATTAACGGTTGCTCTCTGTCACAGTAAACTGACCTGTCAATCATCTTTTCACAGTTAAAATCCTCCACATTCAATTTAATTTAATTTCCAAACGTATCAGAGAGAAATGCAGAATTGATCTGCAGTCGCGGGTCTTTCATCTTTCATTTTCATTGAGACGACCATTGAGACGGTTTATGCAGATCTTCTTCTTCGCATGTTTTTGGATCCAGAGATGTTGTACTGTTTCAGAAGATCCTTAACAGCGCCCCCTACCGTATAACAGTGAAAACACGGATTGCCAGAAAAACTGGCGGGGAAAGAGTTAAATGAACAGATCACCTAAAGATGAACACTCGGTCATCATCTACTCATCCTCAATCAGTAAAAATCAATAAGTGCATCTGTTACGTTCCACGTGTGTTTGTGTATTTTGCTCTTTTTCTTTTGTGCTTTTGTTTCTATTCGTTATTCCCAGGTTGTGATCATTGGCCGCTCATCATATATGTGACGTCATGACGTTACATATCAGAACTGACGTTCCGCCGGTTTAAAAGGCCCATAGAGAGCCTAAGCCCCGCCCCTCCACTTCCGGCTCATGGGACCTTATTTCGGAAAACATATGTATGGTAGTCAATGGCGAGAGACAACTTATCTTTTTATTCCGTCTGAACTGTGCCCTGAACTACACATATGATGTTTGTCAATTTAAAAGATAATTATGAAAGTCAAGAAAGTCACAGTTTGTCATAAAACAGAAGAGTAACATTTAGTTTTATGTGAAAATCGCTCAATGAACTACATCTCTCGTCTCGCACTATGTACGTCACCAAGCTCGTGTGTGTGCAGTCTGGTACAAAACACACAGGCATGACGGCGTAACGTTATGATTATAACGTTAGACTATAGACGTTAGCTTCAGTAAAGTTAGCTTCATTCATTGAGAGAAAAGGTATGACGTCACATGCGCGCCTTTTGGGTTTGTAGTCTTTGTAATTACGTATTTTCACAGTCTGATACCTCAAAAGTTTTACATCAAACTGCCACTTTCTTGACTTTAAAATGTATCTTTTAAATTGACAAACATCATATGTGTAATTCAGGGCACAATTCAAACGGGATCCAAATATTTGTTGTCTCTCGCCATTGACTACCATACAATATTTTTCCGAAATAAGGTCACATGGTCCACCGGAAGGGGAGGGACTTAGGCTCTATATAGACAAGAAGCGAGGGAGATCAGCGCCAGATCTCAGCCAACACCCATGCCTTGAGCTGTCTGTCAAAATCAAGTTCAAGTTTGTTTATGTTCATGTTTACGCTGGTTCGGAGATTAACACTCCTTCGGGTTGTGTTGTTATTGCTGCTGATGGAATGCACTGTTTCAGAACTAGATCACTAGAAACTTGATTAAATGCATTGTGTGCGTCTGACCGATAATTGGATTTAAAGCAGTTAATCTAATTCGAACACGGCGTGTTGTCTGCAGTAGCCCAACCGTAGATCATGTAGGTTTAATCGTTGTTTGTATTGGGAGTTTGTCTTCTACTGATTGTCGACTCCATCTGTAAAGACCACGGCAGATCGCATTGTTGTCTGTTAGTCAGTTGGAGAGTGATCACCACCCATTGTTTTTCTTTTATTTAGTCAGCGGAGTTTATTTAAGGCGGCGTATACGCTGAAGATTTCGGGTTTGTTTTTTTTGGTAGGTAGTTTTAGAGGTTTGGGTTAAACAGTTATGGGAGTTATGTTTTGATTGTTTCATTGATTTGGCGACACTCTTGTTTTTCTGATTATTCGTTTTTCTTTTACATTTATAATGTGTTCTGTAGCGTCTTTATACCTCTTCAATTCAATTACTCTCCCTATGGAGGATCCCTATACCACTCTATAGATAAAGCGTTGTGGAATTTTTGGTTCGCGTACCTACCCGAAGAGATAAAATAAAATTCTGCAAGACAAGTAGTTTGTTTAGGCATGGTTTGTAAGGAATTACAAACCTGCGCACATATATTCAAACGCACATAACTATAGAATAAATTCTTAATGCGCATGTGAACGCCATCAGCGTCTATCACAGGTTCGCGTTTAAAGTCTGTTTAGAGAGAACGGTGTCGTCTTAGCGGCCCCTAATTTAATAACAAATGACCATTTTGACGGAAGTGAATCAATCAAAACTAACTTTAGCTGGAAATAACATTATTCAAGAACCACTATAAAACCAAACCAATCTCTGTTACCTTAGATTATATGTTTATCTCTGTAAAAAGCTGCTTTGAAACAATCTACATTGTTAAAAGCGCTATATAAATGAGGATGACTTGACTTGAAACCGTTTTCAACGTTAATTCTGGTCTTCCTGGTTGTTTCTGCCGCTCGCCCACTTGGCAACAGTATCTCACGTAAATGTTGCGTAATCATCCCGTTTACATCTTTAAGCACGTTACAGCATCGCTCAAGGGCACAAATCCAGTTATTTCGGGTCTTTAAAGGCACACTATGTAGTTTTTCAACCTTCATAATGCATTTCCAAGACATGAGAGATGGTACATCGACTTACAGTAGGTTGAATGACACATCTGCCATAGCCTGACAGTGTCTGTATCGCTTTTACTGGCACTATGTAACTTCGGGGTTTGGGTAGTAACCCAAGCACAAAAAGAAATACAAATTTCGACTGCTTTACGGCTTACCTCACTCCCCCCCCCCCCACTTCCTCAAATTCTGACGTGAGAGCCCAACTAGCGTTTGTTTGCCGTCTGTATGTTGTTGTCATGGCCGAAGCAGCAACTAAAACGAAGAAGGCAAAAGTTTTGTCGGAGGAGACTAGAAAGAGAAAAAGGGAGAGTGACAAAATAAAAGGCCGGACGAGGATCAATATTGGTCCGGCGTTCGCTCGCGGGCGTGAGCTAAAGGAAGAGGAGGGGTGCAGACACGAGTAAACATCGGACCTGCGTTTTCAGAATGGCGAAAAAAAACGAAGCGCACGCGGTCGGAAGAGTCTAGAAAAAGGTAACGAGAATCTGACAGCGCGAGGAACCGGACAAGAGTCCCACTCGCTCAGGCTTTCACTGTTAAAGTTGATTCCTGCGATTATCATGAGAACAGTTGTAAATATCTCACATAATTATCAGGACATAAATAAGCCTACACGTTGTAAATAGTGAAAATGAGCGCAATTTGCAAACTATTATGATAAATTGCAATAATCATGTCCAACAACATCATACCTAACGCGGTGGGCTACTTTATTATTATGAAGTGTAGAGGCCGTGAGTGCAGAGCGCTCTGCGTGAGTTGTTACGACAGTAACGTTAAATACAAGTACTCCACAGCGACTCTAGGGGGCGCTGTTTGACATAAACAGAAATCCTGCATAGTGTGCCTTTAACTAGCAGGCCGAAACCAAAGCGCACACTTACCCTTGTACTCGAGGTGGAAGCCGGTGTAGCTCACGGACCCGTCGCTGCGGAAGGCGATGTGCATGATGTTCGAGCTGCTTTCCACCTTCTCCGGCAACTTGCTGTCTTGAAATGTGCCGATCAGATGACTGTTGCTGTGAGGCCCATCGTAGAGGTACAAGAAGTCATAGTTCGGCTCAATGCTAAAACTGAGAGAAGAAGCGTACAGATTAGAATCGAATCACAATTTAGAGGACGATCCATTCATTTTTCTAGTCAATTTACCCAAACACTAGTGAAAATTCTGTCAAGATGTCATTGCAAATCATTGGGGGCCGATTAAAAAAAAAACTACAGAAAAGAGACTTTAGAAGACTATATGAGAAGGAATATAAGTCACATCAACCACTTAAAGGTGACATATTATGCCTCTTTTCACAAGATATAATAAATCTATGGTGTCTCCAGAATGTGACTGAAATTTCAGCTCAAAATCCCCCCAGATCATTTATTATAGCTTGTCAAATTTGCCCCTTTTTGGGTGTGAGCAAAGACACGCCGTTTTTGTGTTTGTCCCTTTAAATGCAAATGAGCTTTTGCTCCGCCTCCGTTCAGAAGAGGGCGGAGTCTTTACACGAGCTTCAGAAACTCCAGCAATAACAAAACACACCAATCTCACTCATCCAGAATCCCAGAATAACCAGTAGCGAGTGCAGCCTTACGGATTACACACTTATTTATGTAGTTGTTGTGGAGTTACATTGATCATCTAATCATCATGTTGAACTTCTACACTAGTGTCCACAGTTCCTGAGGTGTTTATAAGACAGCGGTGACATGTTCTGGTCAATAGTGTTCAGTGCTCGTCTGTGCTCAACGACAGAACAGTTTCAGGCTTTGCTGGATCTTCTGCCGCTGCGTTAGAACTGGTCACTGTTGTCGCTCGAGAAACCGAATGTCGGCTGGTGTGTGTAAACGTGCAGATTAAGAGCCGGTAATATTATAATAAGATCCTCTTCATACGTCAGAAGGAGAGAAATCTGATCGGCTTGTTTTATAACATGCTTGCAGTGAAAGACTCACCAGAACAAAGTTACTGGGTTTCACTTTTCAAGTTTTCTGAATTGGCACCCGATTATAGCACTTAAACATGGAAAAAGTCAGATTTTTACAATATGTCCCCTTTAATGCACATTTTTTAGCTTTATCAATGTCACTACAAGCTGACGAATGAATCACAGCTGTGTGAAAGGTAGTTTTTTCCCTTTGTGCACCACAGAAGAAATAGCAGCATACGAGTTTAAAATGACACGAGAGTGAGCAAATAATGACAGTACTTTCATTTTTTGCATGAACTAGCCCTTTAAATCTTGCTGCGGAAATGCAAAATGCTTACAGCGTGTGTAAAACAGGAAAGAGAAAACAAGCAGCATCCTGTTGAAAACATGGACATTTATCAAGTGCTTGTTGACAACATCACAAGCTTTCACAGATTGGGCCTGTGATCTTCCTAAAAGACCTCGTGGGTCATCAGAGGCAGAACATGTTTTCAAGAGCCTTTTCTTTATGTTTCAGGTGGGGGAAATATTATGATGTGGGTGGAAAATGCTCATAAATGGCAGCGATGCTTTGGGAAAATGTAGCCAGAAACGCTGCACTTCACATTAAGTACCGCAACGAGAGCGACGGTCGTATTCGTGTCATTATGAAGATTTGTTTACCGTCCCAAAACTGCACCAACAATACGCCATTCATTTGAGACGGTTTTTGTTAATACTGTAATAATGTCACTGTGACTCATCCCATCTATCTTGAGAAATCTTTTCCCAATTACCATGCTGATAAAAACACAATTACAAGTCATATGTTAATTTGAAATTAATTGGGTCTTTGGTGCACAGATCACAGTCTGATATTAATACCATATTCCAATTTACAGTTGAAGATGGAAGCAGTTATGGGTCAGTCATGTGACACTGATTTTATATGTTTGGGATGTAATCATTTATTCAAATATGCATTAAAAATGCAAATCACACTGACAATGACTTGAATACATCTCATCAATGATTAACCTGTTCAAAAATCAAAATATTTCAAAATATATTTCAAAGTCAAAAATGTGTATGTGGTGTATCCATCTTCAGATTGTAATGAATAAATAAAAAGTCTTATTAAAAGGATGAGATTCTTGGGGGAATTCTTGGGACTTATATAAATATGATAAAACTTGTTGAGTTGTGAAATCAATATATAGTAATGTTTAGAGTACTGGTCAAAAGTTTGGAAACATTACTATTTTTAATGTTTTTGAAAAGTCTCTTCTGTTCATCAAGGCTGCATTCATTGAATCAAAAATACAGAAAAACAATAACATTGTGATATATTATTACAATTTAAAATAATGGTTTTCTGTTTTAATATACTTTAAAATATAATTTATTCATGTTATTAAAGAATTGTCAGCATCATTACTCAAATCTTCAGTGTCACATGATCCTTCATTCTAATATGATGATTTATTATCATTGTTGGAAACCGTTTTGCTGCTTAATATTTTTTTTGGATACAATATATGTCTTTACTATCACATTAACACATTCCTTGCTGAATAAAAGGATTAATTTCTTTCAAAAAAAAAGAAGAAGAAAAAAGACTGACCCCAAACTTTTGAACGATAGTGTATATTGTTCCAAAAGATTTATAATTTAAATAAATGCTGTTCTTTTTTAACTTTTATTCATCAAATAATCCTGAAAAAAGGTTATAAAAGGTATCACAGATTATAAAAAAATGTCCAACATTGATAATAAATCATCATATTATAGTGATTTCTGAAGGATCATGTGACACTGAAGACTGGAGTAATGATGCTGAAAATTCAGCTTTGATCACAGGAATAAATTACAGTTTAAAGTATATTAAAACTAATTGTACTAATATTTCACAATATTACTTTTTTCTGCATTTTTGATCAAATAAATGTATGGTTGATGAGCATTAGAGACTTCTTTAAAAACGTTAAAAATAGTAATGTTTCCAAACTTTTGACCGGTACTACAACAAAACACTTGATGTTTGCAACACTGAGAGTAATGTAGAATAATCTGTAATTACATTTCTTCTGTTTTATTTTACATCAATAATGTGTCTTGGTTTTCATAAGTTAAGTTAGATTAGTTAAGATCTTACCTGATAAAAGCCAAGGAGATGACGTAATCAGGGTGAACCGTGATGAACCAATCACAGTCTTTGCTGTGTGGGTACGGGTGGGGGAAATTAGGAGACAGAATAAACCCAGACGAGCCTGTAATGTTTCCACCACAAGGAGCTGGAAAACACAGATTATGATATAAATATAATTATAAAAATAAGTTTTTAACCCTACCCTAACCCTATAGTAAGGACATGTAGTTGATATTATTACTCATGACTTAAATATATAATTACACTGTAACAAGGACACCTAAAAATAAAGTGTAACCAAAAAATGCAAATCACATCATTAATATTCATGAGTAAAGCTGATAAGTGCCCGACTGTTCTTAAGCTCCAGGTCTGGCTTTAAACCAGATTGACCTTTAAAATGTCTAAATGTGACTCAAACTTAAGAAAATAGGTCCACAAAATAAATGTAGTATCCTAGAAGCATTTATCAAGTTTTCCAATAACCCAGAAGAGTAAGCGCTGACTGGGCATACAATCAGAAATTTACATCAAAGAAACATTTTTGGTTAGACTGTAGTTAATATTACTCAGTACTTAAATGTATAATTACACTGTAAAAATGACACCTTAAAATAAAGGGTAACACTTTATTTTAAGGTGTTGTTTTTACACTGCATGTAATTATGCATAATTTATAGTTATTATTATAGTAACTACATGTAACATATGTAACAATGACACTGAAAATAAAGTGTTACCAAATAAAGTGTAACCAAAAAAGATGCAAATCACATCATTAATATTCATGAGCAAAGCTGATAAGTGCCCTCCCTCAACTATTCTTAAGCTCCAGGGGCCGGTTGCATAAACATAGATATTATGTTAAAACCGTGTCTTAAGTTTTAGTATGACCCACTAGCTGTTAGTCAGGGGCAGTCAGTCTTACTTTTCAATATCAAATTAGGCTAATCTACATTTTTATGCAACTGATTAAAAAATTTTAATAATAAAAAAAAAGATGTCTAACTTGTAAGACTAGTCTTAGTGGTTTATGCATGGCTTTAAACCGGATTGACCTTTAAAATGTCTAAATGTTACTCAAAATTAAGAAAATAGGTTCCCTCTATCCACAAAATAAATATAGTATCCCAGAAGCATTTATCACGGGAAGTCGGGAAGCCTTCACGGCAGTTTCCAATAACCCAGAAGAGTAAGCGCTGACTGGGCACGCGATCAGAAATTTCCCTCAAAGAGATTTATCATGACAAAGAGTCATTTCTTCTAGTTATTTCCGAGCTGACAGGTGTGAAATGAAGGGCTGGTGTCTGAGTGAACCTCACCGATGCAGGTTGGAGGACTGGGTTGCCAGAAGAACCTGTTGTCCACCTGAATGCAGGTGATCCTGGGTTCTCCTTGCAGGTCGTATCCCGGATCACACGCGAAGGTCACGGTGTCTCCCGGCTCTTTCCCGTCTCCGCTGCGACTCCCGTTCATCGGCGTTCCCGGATCCCGGCAGGCCGTCGCCACCGAACCTGCAAAAACGGGAACAGAGACCAGCTGTGCTCACTTTCACTAACTGGGAAATCTCAGCAGGAGGGAGAGTTCCCGCTCGGAAAAGAGGTTGCATGACCTCGGAAACGAGTACAATGTCTCACTGGGGGCTCCGGCTAAGCAGAACACTAGCTAATGCCGGCGTGGAAGAGGAAAAAGTCTGAGCTACAGCAGAACTGAACAATCACTCGCTAATGGATGCGATTTTTATGCATTTACTTCGAAAGAGCTTTTTCTTTATTCAAACAGAGGAATCATTATTCTGGGCAAGCAGCCTCTTTAGGAAATTACATTCAGAAGTTTGGGAACAGAAAAGTGACAGTAAAGACATGTATGATGTCTATTTCAAATAAACGCTGAGATTTTCTATTCTTTAAAGAATCCTAAAAAATAAAATCTGTCACGGTTTGCATGCAAATATGAAGCAGCTCAACTGTTTTCAACACTGATAATAATCATAAATGTTTATTGAGCATCAAATCATCATATTTTACCAATTTCTGAAGGATCATGTGACACTGAAGACTGGAGTAATGATGCTGAAAATTCAGCTTTGATCACAGAAATAAATTACAGTTTACTATATATTCACATAGAAAACAGATATTTTACATATCATTAACTGTAATGTGTGCAACTGTGATGTGTGAAACTGTGTAGTGTGAAACTGTGATGTGTGAAACTGTGATGTGTGAAACTGTGATGTGTGAAACTGTGATGTGTGAAACTGTGATGTGTGAAACTGTGTAGTGTGTGTAGTGTGAAACTGTGATGTGTGTAACTGTGTAGTGTGTGTAGTGTGAAACTGTGATGTGTGAAACTGTGATGTGTGAAACTGTGATGTGTTAAACTGTGATGTGTGAAACTGTGATGTGTGAAACTGTGTAGTGTGTGTAGTGTGTGATGTGTAGTGTAGTGTGTGCAGTGTGAAACTGTGATGTGTGAAACTGTGATGTGTGAAACTGTGTAGTGTGAAACTGTGTAGTGTGAAACTGTGATGTGTGTAACTGTGATGTGTGAAACTGTGTAGTGTGAAACTGTGTAGTGTGAAACTGTGTAGTGTGAAACTGTGTAGTGTGAAACTGTGTAGTGTGAAACTGTGATGTGTGAAACTGTGTAGTGTGAAACTGTGATGTGTGAAACTGTGTAGTGTGAAACTGTGTAGTGTGAAACTGTGTAGTGTGAAACTGTGATGTGTGAAACTGTGATGTGTGAAACTGTGTAGTGTGTGTAGTGTGAAACTGTGTAGTGTGAAACTGTGATGTGTGAAACTGTGATGTGTGAAACTGTGATGTGTGAAACTGTGATGTGTTAAACTGTGATGTGTTAAACTGTGATGTGTGAAACTGTGATGTGTTAAACTGTGTAGTGTGTGTAGTGTGAAACTGTGATGTGTGAAACTGTGATGTGTGAAACTGTGATGTGTGAAACTGTGATGTGTGAAACTGTGTAGTGTGTGTAGTGTGTGATGTGTAGTGTAGTGTGTGTAGTGTGAAACTGTGATGTGTGTAACTGTGATGTGTGAAACTGTGTAGTGTGAAACTGTGTAGTGTGAAACTGTGATGTGTGAAACTGTGTAGTGTGAAACTGTGTAGTGTGAAACTGTGTAGTGTGAAACTGTGTAGTGTGAAACTGTGATGTGTGAAACTGTGTAGTGTGAAACTGTGATGTGTGAAACTGTGTAGTGTGAAACTGTGATGTGTGAAACTGTGTAGTGTGAAACTGTGTAGTGTGAAACTGTGTAGTGTGAAACTGTGATGTGTGAAACTGTGTAGTGTAGTGTGTGTAGTGTGAAACTGTGATGTGTGAAACTGTGTAGTGTAGTGTGTGTAGTGTGAAACTGTGATGTGTGAAACTGTGTAGTGTAGTGTGTGTAGTGTGAAACTGTGATGTGTTAAACTGTGATGTGTTAAACTGTGTAGTGTGTGTAGTGTGTGATGTGTAGTGTAGTGTGTGTAGTGTGAAACTGTGATGTGTGTAACTGTGATGTGTGAAACTGTGTAGTGTGAAACCCTGATGTGTGAAACTGTGTAGTGTGTAACTGTGATGTGTGAAACTGTGATGTGTTAAACTGTGATGTGTGTGTACTGTGAATCTGTGTAGTGTAAAACTGTGATGTGTGAAACTGTGTAGTGTGTGTAGTGTGAAACTGTGTAGTGTGAAACTGTGATGTGTGAAACTGTGATGTGTGAAACTGTGATGTGTGAAACTGTGATGTGTGAAACTGTGATGTGTTAAACTGTGTAGTGTGAAACTGTGATGTGTGAAACTGTGTAGTGTGTGTAGTGTGAAACTGTGTAGTGTGAAACTGTGATGTGTTAAACTGTGATGTGTGTGTACTGTGAATCTGTGTAGTGTAAAACTGTGATGTGTGAAACTGTGTAGTGTGTGTAGTGTGAAACTGTGTAGTGTGAAACTGTGATGTGTGAAACTGTGTAGTGTGTGTAGTGTGAAACTGTGATGTGTGAAACTGTGATGTGTTAAACTGTGTAGTGTGAAACTGTGATGTGTGAAACTGTGTAGTGTGTGTAGTGTGAAACTGTGTAGTGTGAAACTGTGATGTGTGAAACTGTGTAGTGTGTGTAGTGTGAAACTGTGTAGTGTGAAACTGTGATGTGTGAAACTGTGTAGTGTGTGTAGTGTGAAACTGTGTAGTGTGAAACTGTGATGTGTGAAACTGTGATGTGTTAAACTGTGTAGTGTGAAACTGTGATGTGTTAAACTGTGTAGTGTGAAACTGTGATGTGTGTAACTGTGATGTGTGAAACTGTGATGTGTTAAACTGTGATGTGTGAAACTGTGATGTGTTAAACTGTGATGTGTGAAACTGTGATGTGTTAAACTGTGTAGTGTGAAACTGTGATGTGTGAAACTGTGATGTGTTAAACTGTGATGTGTTAAACTGTGATGTGTTAAACTGTGATGTGTTAAACTGTGATGTGTTAAACTGTGATGTGTTAAACTGTGATGTGTTAAACTGTGTAGTGTGAAACTGTGATGTGTGAAACTGTGATGTGTTAAACTGTGATGTGTTAAACTGTGATGTGTTAAACTGTGATGTGTTAAACTGTGTAGTGTGAAACTGTGATGTGTGAAACTGTGATGTGTTAAACTGTGATGTGTGAAACTGTGTAGTGTGTGTAGTGTGTGATGTGTAGTGTAGTGTGTGTAGTGTGAAACTGTGATGTGTGAAACTGTGTAGTGTGTGTAGTGTGAAACTGTGTAGTGTGAAACTGTGATGTGTTAAACTGTGATGTGTTAAACTGTGATGTGTGTGTACTGTGAATCTGTGTAGTGTGAAACTGTGATGTGTGAAACTGTGTAGTGTTAAACTGTGTAGTGTGAAACTGTGATGTGTTAAACTGTGATGTGTTAAACTGTGATGTGTTAAACTGTGATGTGTTAAACTGTGTAGTGTGAAACTGTGATGTGTGAAACTGTGATGTGTTAAACTGTGATGTGTGAAACTGTGTAGTGTGTGTAGTGTGTGATGTGTAGTGTAGTGTGTGTAGTGTTAAACTGTGATGTGTGAAACTGTGTAGTGTGTGTAGTGTGAAACTGTGTAGTGTGAAACTGTGATGTGTGAAACTGTGTAGTGTGTGTAGTGTGAAACTGTGATGTGTGAAACTGTGATGTGTGAAACTGTGATGTGTTAAACTGTGATGTGTGAAACTGTGATGTGTTAAACTGTGATGTGTGAAACTGTGTAGTGTGTGTAGTGTGTGATGTGTAGTGTAGTGTGTGTAGTGTGAAACTGTGATGTGTGAAACTGTGTAGTGTGAAACCCTGATGTGTGTAACTGTGTAGTGTGTAACTGTGATGTGTGAAACTGTGATGTGTGAAACTGTGTAGTGTGTGTAGTGTGTGATGTGTAGTGTAGTGTGTGTAGTGTGAAACTGTGATGTGTGTAACTGTGATGTGTGAAACTGTGTAGTGTGAAACTGTGTAGTGTGAAACTGTGATGTGTGAAACTGTGATGTGTTAAACTGTGTAGTGTGTGTAGTGTGTGATGTGTAGTGTAGTGTGTGTAGTGTGAAACTGTGATGTGTGTAACTGTGATGTGTGAAACTGTGTAGTGTGAAACCCTGATGTGTGTAACTGTGTAGTGTGTAACTGTGATGTGTGAAACTGTGATGTGTTAAACTGTGTTGTGTGTGTAGTGTGAAACTGTGATGTGTTAAACTGTGATGTGTTAAACTGTGATGTGTGTGTAGTGTGTGTAGTGTGTGTAGTGTGAAACTGTGTAGTGTGAAACTGTGATGTGTGAAACTGTGATGTGTGAAACTGTGTAGTGTGTGTAGTGTGTGTAGTGTGTGTAGTGTGAAACTGTGTAGTGTGAAACTGTGATGTTTGAAACTGTGTAGTGTGTGTAGTGTGAAACTGTGTAGTGTGTGTAGTGTGAAACTGTGTAGTGTGTGTAGTGTGAAACTGTGTAGTGTAAAACTGTGATGTGTGAAACTGTGTAGTGTGTGTAGTGTAAAACTGTGTAGTGTGTGTAGTGTGAAACTGTGTAGTGTGTGTACTGTGAATCTGTGTAGTGTGTGTAGTGTAAAACTGTGATGTGTGAAACTGTGTAGTGTGTGCAGTGTGTGTAGTGTGTGTAGTGTGAAACTGTGTAGTGTGAAACTGTGATGTGTGAAACTGTGTAGTGTGTGTAGTGTGAAACTGTGATGTGTGAAACTGTGTAGTGTGTGTAGTGTGAAACTGTGATGTGTGAAACTGTGTAGTGTGTGTAGTGTGAAACTGTGATGTGTGAAACTGTGTAGTGTGTGTAGTGTAAAACTGTGATGTGTGAAACTGTGTAGTGTGAAACTGTGTAGTGTGAAACTGTGTAGTGTGAAACTGTGTAGTGTGAAACTGTGTAGTGTGAAACTGTGATGTGTGAAACTGTGTAGTGTGAAACTGTGATGTGTGAAACTGTGTAGTGTGAAACTGTGTAGTGTGAAACTGTGTAGTGTGAAACTGTGATGTGTGAAACTGTGTAGTGTGAAACTGTGTAGTGTGAAACTGTGATGTGTGAAACTGTGTAGTGTGAAACTGTGTAGTGTGAAACTGTGTAGTGTGAAACTGTGATGTGTGAAACTGTGTAGTGTGAAACTGTGATGTGTGAAACTGTGTAGTGTGAAACTGTGTAGTGTGAAACTGTGATGTGTGAAACTGTGTAGTGTGAAACTGTGTAGTGTGAAACTGTGTAGTGTGAAACTGTGATGTGTGAAACTGTGTAGTGTGAAACTGTGATGTGTGAAACTGTGTAGTGTGAAACTGTGATGTGTGAAACTGTGTAGTGTGAAACTGTGATGTGTGAAACTGTGTAGTGTGAAACTGTGTAGTGTGAAACTGTGTAGTGTGAAACTGTGATGTGTGAAACTGTGTAGTGTGAAACTGTGTAGTGTGAAACTGTGTAGTGTGAAACTGTGATGTGTGAAACTGTGTAGTGTGAAACTGTGATGTGTGAAACTGTGTAGTGTGTGTAGTGTGAAACTGTGTAGTGTGTGTAGTGTGAAACTGTGTAGTGTGTGTAGTGTGAAACTGTGTAGTGTGTGTAGTGTGAAACTGTGATGTGTGAAACTGTGTAGTGTGAAACTGTGTAGTGTGAAACTGTGATGTGTGAAACTGTGTAGTGTGTGTAGTGTGAAACTGTGATGTGTGAAACTGTGTAGTGTGTGTAGTGTGAAACTGTGATGTGTGAAACTGTGTAGTGTGTGTAGTGTGAAACTGTGATGTGTGAAACTGTGTAGTGTGTGTAGTGTAAAACTGTGATGTGTGAAACTGTGTAGTGTGAAACTGTGTAGTGTGAAACTGTGTAGTGTGTGTAGTGTGAAACTGTGATGTGTGAAACTGTGATGTGTGAAACTGTGTAGTGTGAAACTGTGTAGTGTGTGTAGTGTGAAACTGTGATGTGTGAAACTGTGTAGTGTGAAACTGTGTAGTGTGTGTAGTGTGAAACTGTGATGTGTGAAACTGTGATGTGTGAAACTGTGTAGTGTGAAACTGTGTAGTGTGAAACTGTGTAGTGTGTGTAGTGTGAAACTGTGATGTGTGAAACTGTGATGTGTGAAACTGTGTAGTGTGTGTAGTGTGAAACTGTGTAGTGTGTGTAGTTTGTGTAGTGTGTGATGTGTGAAACTGCTCTTACTGGAGAAGTCGATGGCGAATCCAGATTTGCTGATGTAGAAGTCGGTCTCGAACTGGACGGTGACGATGTTGAGAGTGCTGTGGATGCCGTCGGGTAACAGAGACCCGCTCACGTCTCTCAGAGCCATCTCGTTCTCCGGGTGCCCGTCCCAAACCTTCAGGATATCGTGAGACGCCTCCGTGTCAAACGCCAAGAACTGCAGACTGAAAACACATCTACAGTAAACCTCTGATTCACACTAGAATGCTCATGTGCACAAAAATACTTAAAGCAATCTAATCAAATGAATGATAAGATAAATCAAGTACCAAATACCATAAATGTAATTAATAAATCTTCTAATACCATTAAATATGAAGTGTATTTATAATATGTGATATTTTATTAAATGGTAAGGCTTGTTCTGTTTGCTTTATGGAGCGCTTGGTTAATCAGAACATTAAATACAACTGTTCATTTTTATTATACAAATGAGTCATTAAATGTGTACAAATTTATACAATTTACAATGAAACTTACATTGTAAAAATGTAATCAACTTACAATGAAAAATACTTCTGTTAGTTAATTGGGCCTTACTGTAAAGTGCTACCAATAATTAATTAAAGCAGACTTTCAATAATGTATTTATTCAGCAAGCGTGACCCTCATCCAATAAAGACTAATGCAGCGCCGTAATCAAAGGTTAAAGACCTCAATCATAAGGAAATAAAATGACATTAAAGTATGTAGATATACTTCACTTCAGGTCAGGTCAATGCAATCTGTTTTACATTAATAAGCTTGATTTTCTCCTATGCAATTCCTCAAATAACTGTCTCTCTCCTGAAGTGAAGAGCGCTTTCGAAACACGCTTCATGAAGCTTCGAGATATTTGCGAATCATCTGTTTCGAACCAGTGATTAGAAGAGCGTATCAAATTGCCAAAGTCACGTGATTTCGGTAAACACAATTTCGTGATTTTCATGATTCGTAATACCAATGATTCGCCGCTAGGGGGCGATCTCATGAACTAATGACTACATGTGATTTTTACCTGCATGATTTTGGTTCAATTTTATACATTTGTAAACATTTAATGACACATTTGTATAATAAAAATGAAGAGTTGTATTTAATGGTCTGATTAACCAAGATATCCATTTTAAAAAAATATCACATATTATAAAGACACTTCATATTTAATGGTATACGCTGATTTCACGCAGCCGCCATTTTGAAATCGCTCCGGTGGGAAGAAAACCGGAAGTGTCGCTTTTAATCATAGGAGAGTCGCGAATGCGATGGCGTATTGTTGTGTTTAATGTAGAAATTAGTTATTCTAAAAATGTACATACATTTCTTTCATACTTTAGACTATATACAGTGAAATTCATTTATAAATAATTTTTTTTTATATATATATAATTTAGAACGTAAAAAAAGAAGCAGGAACGAACTATATACACATCCTATAATGGATATTAACATCCAATAGTGTAAATCGCGGCAGCAGCTTCAGGTTGGTAGTCCAAGGCATTGTTGTTTATCTTTACTTCCGGGGTTCTTCCCACCGGAGCCTCGCTTTCGATTTCAAAATGGCGGCTGCGTGAAATCAGCGTATTGGATGATTTATTAATTGCATTTACGGTACTTGATTACACCTTCAATAAAACATTTGCAATTGCTTTGTAAAAGTGTTTTATGCATGTTCATATTTCGTTGCATTTACACTGTTCTGGCCAGCAGGGGTCACCAGCGTGTGGCGTTGCGATTTTGCAATGCAATTGATTCAAAGTTTCGAAAAGCTTTGTTTTTCCCATCACTATGCCAGTGACTTAATAATAGGGTTAGGAATCGAAAATGTTGATTCTGCTTATCTGTTCCTGTGTGCGCAGGCCTGTGTTCACGTGCACAGAAAGTCGCCTCTCATACAGCGTGCAAACACTGAATTGAGTTCTCTTTCTTGCATTTCATGAATTATGCTCGTAAACACAATTTTTGTCTTAAGTGAGCATACACAGAAATCAGATAGTGTAACAGTATATTAGATCCATGCATTAGCTCTTAAAGTGACAGCAACCTAATTAACCTGCTCATTAATGTCAATCAAACAACAAAATACAAATAGAAAATCACTCATTGATCATGACTGAATAACTTTTGTGAGTTTAATAAATATTAATCTATATATTTCTTATTAAGTGAAGTGTTATTTTACATATTTTTTATTTCAATTTCAGTACCTGAACACTAGAACTAGATCTACATGCAATTTGTATATTTGTTCAGTTTTAT
Organism: Gila orcuttii; assembly: GCA_026230005.1. Taxonomy (NCBI): domain Eukaryota; kingdom Metazoa; phylum Chordata; class Actinopteri; order Cypriniformes; family Leuciscidae; genus Gila; species Gila orcuttii. Next base: position 43,067,363 of record JAPDVR010000018.1, on the reverse strand, counting down.
TTATGTGTGCTATTGCAAACACATTTATTTGTTCTGATTGTTACTTGTTTTTAATAGTGTTTAGGTTTTTATAGTTATTTTTGCTGTGATATTGTTAAAACCGTAGGCAAAAGTTTAAACGTGTCCTTTAAGGCTGCTGATTTACGTTCATGGTATTCCGCTGTAAAAAGAGACACAGATGTTTGATTTCATTTTTTTTCACCACATTGGAATTGAAACTTCAAAATGCAATCGATACCCAACCCAACATTTTTTATATAACTCCGATTGTATTCGTCTGAAAGAACAATGTCATATACACCTAGGATGGCTTGAGGGCGAGTTTTGGGTGATCTATCCCTTTAACGATCCACGTTTCCTTAATTCCCGTAATTAATAATCAGTCACCTGACAGTGTTGCCGGGGTCCACCTCGATGGTCCATGTGCAACGGAGGTTGTTGTCATATGGAAAAGGGTATCCAGGAGAGAGTATGCGTCCAGATGATACACCTTTAAAACTTCCCCCACACTCCGCTACAATAGATCAAAACAAGAAGTTATTGCGCTGTCAACTCCCACCCACGACGAAGACGAGATGTATTCTTCCTGCCATTAATGATGAGCTCTGTGGAGACTGTGTTTCTGGATCTGACACCCCCTCATCATCCCGACGAGGACATGCAACAATGGGCTGTAATTATGCATGCAGGAGACGCTGCTTTTAACTACGTTCCTTGTGCATGCCATTAATTAATGTTAAAACTCTGTCCACATTATTTATGAGTTCGGTCTTGCATGAGAAGCGGAGGACCACTGCATATATCACAAAAAATAAAGGAAGTATTATCATATTCATTACTGTGGCCTCAGCCACAATATCTGCACTACATCGCTCATTAAAGCACTTGTTTCTGTGGCGCATTACAGCAAACGCTGATCTCATGAGTGAACAGGTTCTCTAGTGACAAAAAAATACTGTCATTACAATGGTAACGGACACAGAGAAGGACAAGACAAACACTGCAGAAGAAGAAAGCCGGCCCCTGGAGATTATCATGTCTGATATATTTTCAATGGCCACTTTAGAGCTGGAGTGTGTGTGGATTTGTGGCTTTTAATGTTGTTTATATGTCTATGTGGTGTTTTAAATGTGCTTTAAGACAAACCATGTGTAAATTCATAAGTCGACAGCATTGCTGAGTATTTTCCCCTTAAAACTGCAGTGAACCAAAGACAGTCTCAAAAACACGGTTTGAAATCACTGGTGTTTCTGACGCCACAAACTACCTTGTAACCAATCAGATCAACGTGTGATCGTCAACGAGTGGATCTCTGAGTGAGTGAGTGAGTGAGTGGAGGCGGGGCTCATTTGCATATTCATAGAACCACGTATACTAAATGAGGCAAGGGTGTCGAGTTACATTCAAGATATTTTAAGGCATGAAGAATTGTTTTTCAAGGAAAAAACATTTAAATATGTAATTTTGGTGAGTTTTAAGGGATAAAATGATTGACTACAGGAGGACTTTAAAGGTTTTGTTTGAGTTTAATAAGCAGAGACAGACACTGATTCCCCTGAAAGATGTGAACACAGTCATTCTGTGGCAATGTCAAAACATTGCTGTTTGTTTGAGTGTACAGAAACACTTTGTTTGAATCAACCAATGATGTGATTTTGGCGCAGGACTATGTTTTTGTCCCAGTGGGGAAACCTGTCAAAAAACAGTCATTATTCTTACAGTTATTTTGGAATTAATTTGCCTCCTAACCCAAAACGAACAGCAAACTAATCACACATTTAATGGATGTTTTTCACATGATAAAGAGTAAAAATCACATAAATGTACTTTTATTTTTACATGGGCTAGTGAAATAAATAACGGAAAGTGATCTGTACGGTGAATTTGCTTCATAACGGATTAAAATGTTATGTTGCATTTTATAATTGCATGTGATCTGCTTTGTGAAGAGGGAAAATAGCTGTATAAAGAGAGACATTTATCAGCTAGCTTTTGCATGAAATATTTAGCACAGCCTCGATGTGCACCATTTTGATGTTGAAATTCCCAAGGCGCTGTCATAAGAGCGAGTGGATCCCCGAGGCAAAGCTTCTAGCGTTTGCTCATCGGGATTCAGTCTACAGACAGACCGGCTACTTCACTCTGACTGCTCTATTGTTCATCAATTTCATCATACAAAAGGCAAGAATAAGCTGGTCTACCATAAATATTGATGACTCTGCGAGACCGATCAACTTATGTGAAACTTCTTTATAGTTTGCCTGAGCGTTTTGAGACTGAGACTCTGTTCTGAGAACACTGGACTCTACCTTGCTGACTACAAAAGCAGGAGATTAAAGATAAAAATGACCTATTATGCTTTTTTCATGTCTTTACTATGTGATATTGATGTTTAAGCATTAAAAAGCTCTGCAAAGTCCTTCTATATCAGTGTCAGTGTTTCTGAACTCCTGAAACGCCTCCATTGTAGTCTTGAGTTTCTTCCATGTCACAATATTCCTCATTATAATAATTCATACGCAGAATAAAGGGGCGGGGCCTGGTTGAGTTAGTAAGTAGTGTGTTAAACTGGCGGTTATGGTAAGGGGCGGGACATTTCCCAAACACACTCAAAGCGCTCGACCAATCACAACACACTGATCCAGCCGACCAATCAGAGCACAGTGTGCTTTTCAGAAGGAGGGGCTTCATAGAGACAGGAAGTAAACTGGGGTGTGTTTCCCGAAAGCATCGTTAGTCAACTATAGTCTGTCGTTATCTGCAGTTCAACGAGTCGTGTTTCCCGAAAACATCGTTCCAACGAACATTCGCAAACAGCATCTCAGAGTTGTGTGTTTGAGCGACAGATCTCGACCTGCGGTTAGAGGCAGAGTTTCTAGTTTTCATGACATGTGACTCAATAAATCCTGATCTTGAGACAAATAAGAACAATCTATATCTTTTATTTAGAATACATACAAATGTCATTTATGTCTTTTAGTTTGTCAGGAGATTTAAAGTGTAGTTTCTGAAGAGTGCGCATGTGTGAACGAGCTCTAGTGTGTGAGAACGAGACTATGATTGAATCTGGAAATAAAGCAAAATAACTGAGAAAAATGAGAAATAGTCCTCAGATGTCTGTAATATAACAAAACATCTAGCGTTAATCTCAGATTCATTAACAGAAGTTATTACTCCATAACCTGTGTGACATCATTAACCAACGTGGTTGAACGACCAATTTGCGACAATATGGTTTCAGGAAACAGTCGTGACTATAGTTGATTTCTTCAGCGATGCATCGTACTATGATAGTGAAGCAGCGAGTTACAGCGTTATACGGGAAACACTCCGGAGCGTTACTGACAGACTGGGAAGAGAGGAGCCGCAACAATGGAGAATATGAGGAAATAATGCATGTAAACCTGTTCTAGCAGAGCACAATAACAAAACCAAGACTTTGCAAAAGCACATAATAGATCCTCTTTTTTTAAAACTTAATTGGAAAGGAAGAAGAAACCAAAGACAATTCCTTCTGGTGAAAAAAACTGGCATATATTCCAAGCAAATTTGTGCTGGTTATCTGGTTCATTCTGTCTAAAAAATTAAATAAAAACAATTTGATTATTGTTTAAATTCCAAGATGATTATTTATGGTTGTAAACAGGCAAAGCTGATCTGAACGACCTGGCTATTGATGTAAAGTTGGGTTGCTGACAAATAACACTTTTTTTTTCCAACATACATTTTTTAGTAAATTACACATGCATGTTTTAGGTGTTATTTTCCTTTTCGCAGTTCAAATGGTCATGAAGTGCGACAAATGAATTTTGAAAAGTATAAATAATCCATGTGCTCTCAATTAATTTTGGGTCATAAAAACAGCATGTAGGATAATTAAGAAACTATACAAGTATAAAATGATGTCAAAGTCTTGCTGTTTAAACTAGCGCATGCATAAACTGTCAATCTCGTAATTTACAGTGCTTTGCAGGTTAAGAAGTTTGAGCGTCTCAGTTGTCTATAATTAAGCAGCTGCTGCAAAACCAATTCTGGACAACATCCCGTTCTGGAAAACAGCAAACCAGCATCCAAAACACAACATATGCTGCTCTTTTCAGCATGGTAATTATGCATATTCACTCTCCAAACGAGTATGTACTCAAACACACACTTTTCCCATGAGTATTTCCTGTTTGTACTGTATGAATCTCAAGGCTACGTGAACAACATATTTTCTAACAGTACAAGCTCTTTTTAGTACATTAAACTCAGGATTTGAGCAATGAACCAATCTCTGGTTTACAATGAAAAATGAAAGCATGAACGGCAAAACACAAACACTAGCAGTAAACATCTCAGCTAAATGTTTTGTAGGTCTCAACTGACCAAATAAACTGGAAACACACCAGGATGATTCGCATATGTTCACAGTCAAGAAGAAAAAAAAATGCAACCCATTTATTTTCTGGTGCATAATTCATGGTTATTCCTAATTTTAAAATGTTCTCTTCACATGTATTTAATTACTTGCTACAGCTCTGGAATTACTATGTATAACAATTAAATAAATAATAATTAAAATAATAATATTATTAATAATATTGAAAAATAAAAACTATACAGTATATATATATATTTTTTTAAAATTAAATATTTGTTTAAATTTTAAATATTCAATTTAATAGTTAAATAAATTTTGAAACAAATATATATATATAATATTTCATATAAATATTTTATCATAAGAAAAAAATATATATATAAATAAATACTAATTATATTGTATTAAGTATTAGTATATTATATTAAAATTATATTTTATTTATATTTAAATTAATAAATATTATAAATATAAATAACATATGTATATATAATTACCATTATTTTTAGTAAAAATTAAACACACACGCACGCACGCAAGCACGCACACACTGCAACCCTTCACAGACGTCCACTGGGTCTCGAATAGCATATTATATAATTTCTGCATACAAAAAAGCAATGCATTTGCTTTCACAGTCTATTTATAAATAGTAAACTGTATATACAGTATTCAGTAAGTTGTAAGCTAGTATTTTATTCCAAACACAGCCGTGTGCATCCTTAATCCTGAGGATTTATCCTTACATGGATTCCACTTAATTGGTCTTGCAGCTGTGTGTGTGTGTGTGTGTGTGTTTGTTGTGAATAATTGATGTACGGCAGCGTGCCTGTCACGCGTCTCAGTGTGTGTGTGTGTGTGTGTGTGTGTGTTTACAGGCTGATTTCAGTCTTACACATCTCACCCAATTA
>JAPDVR010000018.1:42989589-43057089 GCA_026230005.1 Gila orcuttii | reverse complement strand
ACTTAAACATGTACCAGCCCATCACTACATGTGTACATGAACACAAGAATACTGCAGATTTATGATAATAATAATAATTTGTTACATTTATATAGCGCTTTTCTGGCTACTCATAAACAACACTGGTTTGGCCAATGGTGTGAGTTTGGGGGCAGGGCTATATAGATGGGGCGGGGCTATATAGATGGGGGTGGGGCTATGTAGATGGGGCGGGGCTATATAGACAGGGGAGGCAACCAAGTCCCAGTAACAAGCAGCATCAAAATATTACACATATGTAATATGTAATTTATATTTCCTAATATTTAATGCGTAAAATACCAGAAATGTTTCATGAATTGCTGAATTATTAGTGCAACAGCCAATTCCTAAAAACGCATTTTTTATTACACATTATATACTATAAAACATTTAAAACATTATAGAATAATGAATGTGTGAAAGTTTTTGGATAGTGCTTGTACTGGAAATACACGTAACGTAACATAACAACATAACATAACATAACATAACATAACATAACATAACATAACATAACATAACATAACATAACATAACATAAAGTGAAACCGTATCACTTTGTGACTAAATTATGGGAGAATCATTTTTTTGGGTGAACTATTAATTTAAATAATACACTGTTCTATAATATTTCATATTCGAAACTATGTTGATGCTGCTTGTCATTTATTATAAAATAAATTTTATTTATTATAAAATAAAATAAAATACTAAATGATGGAAAAATCCAAACTTTAAGGACACCAATTTTCTTTGTGAATGAATAATGTATCGTAAATAAATAAATGTTCTTCCTTAAAATACAGGTTGCATAAGTCAGGACACCCCTATGTTAAATTCCCATAGAGACAGCAGATTTTTATTTTTAAAGGCCAGTTATTTCATGGATCCGGGATACTATGCATCCTGATAAAGTTCCCTTGACCTTTGGGATTAAAATATCCCACATCATCACATTCCCTTCACCATACCTAGAGATTGCCATGGGGAACTTTCCATAAGATCATCTCTCAATGCAAATCATACCAGCTATTAGCCTAACTGAAATAACACCATGCCAATCTCTAGGTATGGTGAAGGGAATGTGATGATGTGGGATATTTTAATCCCGAAGGTCAAGGGAACTTTATCAGGATGCATATTATCCTGGATCCATGAAATAACTGGCCTTTAAAAATAAAAATCTGCTGCCTCTATGGGAATTTAACATAGGGGTGTCCTGACTTACGCAACCTGTATTTTAAGGAAGAACATTTATTTATTTACGACACATTATTCATTCACAAAGAAAATTGGTGTCCTTAAAGGTTGGATTTTTCCTCATTTTTTAAATTAAGGCATTAAATTCAATTTCCAAAGGATGATTTTTTATTCCTCTTTTTAGGCAACTTTAGCATGGGTGTGTTCACTTATGATAAGCACTGTATGGAAATGCCATGAGACTAAATAATGGCAGAATTTTTTTATTTTTTTTATTTTTTTAAATAATGGCAGAGGTATTTCTTTCAAATATGTTGCTCTAAATTCCCTCACTGTTTTCCCCTTCTTTTTAGCACAGCTAAGGTCAAAATTCAAATGCATGGGATGTAATTGAACACATTATCAGAGGCTGATAGACAAACGAGACACTCAGAGTAAAAGCTGTTCGTGTTTCTCGCAGTGAATGAGCGAGTGCATCTGAACGCCTCCAGTTCTGGACAGAACAGAAGAACAACTGCGTTAACCTTGTCATGTTTTCCTCACGCTATAATCCCGCTTTATGATTAAGATATCAAATAATACAGCACTGTGAGGACGATACATTACAAAACTTCTCATGAGAAACGACAGACCTATAATTTCAGAGTCTCCATGGCACTAATAATCCATGCATATGATGCTACTAATTCAATGGTTTTCATTACAAAAGCAAAAAACAGTGGGTGTGTGTGTAGTGAGTGCTGAGAACAATTATACAGTTCATGCTGACAATGAAATGAAGATATTAATCCAGAAATTAAAATTAATTGAGCTAATATATCCATGAGAGGTAGTTTATGGCAGAAAGATTGAGAGTGAGCGGGAGATTTCATTCGTATCCGTAAGCGTCCAATATTAACTTATACCACACCTGCCCATTAAACGGTACTTTGCATTATTTATTAAAATATATATTCTTTGCCAATATACAGCAAAACGGCATCCATCATTGTTTGATTTTTTATTTTGCAGACAGTTTGTATGTGATTTCAGTCGCTCCTGTTACAGAGAGTCAGATTATCCTAAAACTGATAGTGGCCAACAGAGTAACATACAGTAACATTTTATTTACTCACAAGTCAATTTTGCTCATATTATATACTTGGCTGGTGTTCATTTTGGACTATATAAAATAAAATAAAATAAAATAATAATATAAAATAATATAATATACTATAATATAATATAATATAATATAATATAATATAATATAATATAATATAATATAATATAATATAATAATCAGTAAATATGTGTGAGAAAGGCCTTTGTAATTGCAATTTTATAAAATCCAGATGGAATTACTGAATTACTACTTTTAGTCATTTGCAGCCTTGGTAGGGATGAATTATTTATCATCAAAGCATCAAATATGAAATATCAGTGAAACACTGTTTATGTTTCTCGCTTTTGTTTGTTTTCCTCACAAGAATTTGAACATCCCAAATGAACTCAGAAGTTTGCAGCATGTGCTTCATGAATGCAAACAGGAAAAAGTTCAGGAAAACAAAAGCTACACTGAGGAGAAGTTACTGAAGTCCCGTAATCCAAGACTGCTCCTGACAGACTAAAACTGCTAATGCAACTTCTAGTGTGTGTGAGTTTCTACACGTATTGTGGAATTAAAGATGTACTTCACCGCAGGCAAAATAGGCTTTCAATAAAACTTGTCTGCCTGTACAGAAGAAAGGCGAAAACATTTTTGAAATCGGCGCTACCTGACTAGAGAAAACAGAGGAAAAGGCTGATGTATGAAAACTTCAACATCCATAATGCACTGGGCATACCGTCGCCCAAGGCCACGCCCACTCTGCTCCTATTGGCTAAGCATGACCAGAGTGAAATACCACCTTGCTTTAGTAGGAAATAAATTTACAATTATGCATTTGGCATGGGAACACATTTTTACATTATTATCAGTTCTCAGTTCTTGCTTTCCCTGGGAATCGAACCCATGACCTTGGCGTTGCAAGCTGCAATGCTTTACTGTTTGAGCTACAGGAAAACATAGAAATACTTCTTAGCAATCTTTTAGTCATAATGGTGTTGACTTTTATTGTTCCTGAGTGCAAGAATTCAAAGAATTGTGTTGCAAAGAATCATAAATATGGAGAAAGCTGAAAAACCTCTGTGTTCGTAATCAACATTTCAAACTGCATGACCACGAACACAGTGTTTTAGGCCAAACAGAGGGAAAACACTGATGCTGCATCCATATTCACCTACTCATACTACACCCTAAAAGTTTGTAGTGTTTTTGTGAAGAATAACTAAATACTTTTGAGTGTGTAGCAGACAAACTACTTTTTCATAACTGCATCTTTAATGGACACTCTGTAGCTTAGTTACATCAGCCTGTCAATCATCTCGTCACTGTCAAAATCCTCCACATTCAATTTAATTAAATTTCCTACCATATCGGAGAGGAATTCAGCACGTTAATCTGCCAGTCATGCAGAGACTCTCCTCATGCAGATGAGCAAACCTATATTTATAAGTTCACAATGCTTTTATAGATGAAATATAATGTGGATAACAATGAATAAATCGTTTTTCGCCAGGTTAGATACTGATTATTAATCACTCAAACCGCTTAACTGTCGGTCTCACACATCAGCCATGTTTGTAGTTTTTTTTAACTTGTTTGTAGTTCTAATTGAATAAAAGGCAACATTAGCCATTAGAGTCTCTACGGATGTGCACTTCAGAAATAGTAGACCATCTGGATATTTTTGTAATACTCATTTCAACACTATGATTAGGGACAAACTAATTCTAATTTCAAATACTATTTAGGACGGATAATATGCAAAAAGTATGGGATGCAAAACGTCGTCACGTACAGGTAAGAAAGCTGTTGCCACATTTTACCACAATGCTGTTTAAATAAAGAGTATGTTGCAATTTTCAGTGTTAAACTCATACAATAACTGTTCGGTTAATAACCCTCTGCTGATCTGACTGTCTGTGGGCGGAGATACAGAAATGCAAAAGTAAAGTCTGTAGTTTTCACAAAAGTCCTGGATCTGTCAAATAAAGGGGAATTTCTCGGTCCAGGTGACATGGACAGAGTAAACATTGTTCATACACTACTGACATTTAGGGCTGCACGATTAATTGCAACGAAACCGCAACGCGATTTGCGATTATTTTATGTGCAGCTTGTCAGTGCAGTGCGGCTGATCGGTAGTAAATGCTGCTTCATCTGAACACCAGAGGGCGCTCTCACATGCAGACACGCCAAATATGCCCCACTGCAGAAGTACAATAACACACATTCATCATTGCTGTCGCTGAATAAACATAGGATTTAAACACTTATATAAATACACGACTGCCTTATTCTGTGTAAGAAGCCACATCATCTAACAGAAGGAGGAGCTCAACTGTCGTTATGAAGTGAGTTTAGAGTAAAGCATGTTATTAAATGTTGTCTTTTGTTGGACAGAAGGTTCATAAATGATTCTCATGTTTGATGCGTGTTGCTTTTTCAAATGCACACTATAAGTGACTCAAACTCAACAGTGCTTTCAGACAGAGCAGCGTTTAAGAGCCATACATCAATGACAAGCTGCACATAAAAAACAATCGCAGCCTTTGCAATTTCAAAATCGCGATAAGCCAAATCGGTTTAAAGTGCGATTACATGGAAATTGCAAATAATCGTGCAGCCCTACTGACATTGTAACAATACAAACAGGTTGAAAGTCGGTAAGAGTAAGAGTAAAGGTCCTTGCACACTGAGTCCGAAAATCGCGTCCGAAATTTTTGCAAGTTAAAAAATAAATACGACCATGTTTTGTCGATCCCGTTTACACACTGCCTCTGAAACGTTCATCCGTCATAAAAAAAAATAAATAAATTCTGCGTTTTCCACATCCGTAGCAAGCATTTTGAGAGTTGTTTTGAAAATCCAGTGCCCCCGAATGACGAATACGAAAAAAGGCATACGAAAATTTGGGACTCTTAAGTATGCAAGGACCTTAAGAGTAAGATTAAGCGTAAGAGTAAGCTTACTGGTGTAAACCAGCTTAAATCCCTCGGCCGTGTTGTCTTGATCAGAGTAAAACTCGAGCCACAGGTGATTCGACGTGCTGGTCAACGACTGACCCAACATAGAGGATCCCGAGAAACCTCCCAGAACCTCTGCGCTGCTGTCCGGACCGTCATATAACTGGGAAAGGAGACCAGAGAAGTAATTGCAATACCTAAAATTGCACTTTTTGATTACAGTTTGAACGTGTGTTGCAAGCTTGTACAGGCTCTGAATCAGTGTTTACCTTGAGAACGTCACCTTGAGCCAGATGAAAGCTGTTCGCTGTTATGTTGATTCCTTTCCCCGCCTGTACTTGAATGTTGTAGATGCACTCGTGGTTGTTCTCATAATTGCGGGGATAGTTCGGGGACAACAGGACACCGGAGTTCTTGGAAACGGTTGAGCCGCATTCAGCTTTGGCCAATGGGGAACCGTAGTGACACAGTGGAACAGCAACATGTGAAAAGTGTAAATTTGGGGAAGTAAACAGAAAGCGAGGTATATAGAAAGAGAACATATACCATCAAAACATGCAATATATCTTGAACAACATTTTTTGTAACTCATTGGTTGCATTCGAGTCAGTATTGTATCGCACGATGCAATGCGCTCGTCCATTTACAGTGCAATCGAATGAAAAAGAAAATCATACCAAGTTCCCTGATTCGTTTTTTTATTAGACTCCCAAAAGGTCAGAAATTGACCATGAAAATTGGATTCCAAAAATGCAAAAAAAATATTTGCATAACTATATGCCAATCACTGAATTAAACTTGAAACCTATTTGCATGTGATAACAAATAGGACAATTTAATTTGAAATGCTTAATGAATACTGCATACTTCAAGTATACTGTAAAACTTGTAAAGTTTGACGAACTTTTGAAGTAGAAAACTATTTTCTTGTAAAATGTAATGTTTAATTCAATGTGTTACTTGCCTTTTTTTTTAGAATTAATTAAAAATTCAAAACAAATTTCAGTGCACTACTTTAGTAACTAGTATATAGTATATAATAGGTACACTGTAAATTGTAAAGTTGTAAACAATAATAAAAAAAATATTGGAGTACATTTTACAAGAAAATACTATTTTAGTCTTTTTTGCCGTAGAATTAATTGTGACATTTACTAGTGAAAATATCTTCCACACTACATTTTTCAAGTGCACTATGTTAGCAACAACAAGCAAGTTTATAGTCTATAAGTACCCTGTAAAAAAAAAAAAAAAAATTCCAAAGTTGTAAATAAATATAGGCAACACTTCATTCTGATGGTCCACTTTACACAACATATTCTACCAACCTAAACTCTAACCTAACAGTCTATTAATACTCTAATGAGAGTAAATTCACATGTAGGTGCAAAGTTACTTATAGTTAGTAGAATATCTAAAGTGGACTATTGAAGTAAAGTATAACAAGTCTTTCCATATCAAAATTTTACTTTGATCTTTCTTTGTAATTATTTGTGAAATTTACTTGTAAAAATGGAAGTAAATCCTACACCATATTTTTGTCAGTGTATAATAAGTAGTAGTGAGTAGTAAACTAGATTTCCATTCAAGTCAAGTCACCTTCATTTATACAGCGCTTTTAACAATATAGACTGTTTTAAAGCAGCTTTACAGAGATAATAGGAGATTAAAGTAACAGATTGTTTAGGCTTTACAGGAGATCTAGAATAAAGTTATTTTCCAGCTAAAGTTAGTTTTTGATTGATTCACTTCCGTTGCAAAGATCATTAGTTATTAACTTAGCGGCCGCTAACACGACACCACTCAACAGAAGACATTACATTACATTTAGCTGACGCTTTTATCCAAAGCGACTTACAATTGCTATATTTCAGAGGTCGCACGCCTCTGGAGCAACTAGGGGTTAAGTGTCTTTCTCAGGGACACATTGGTGTCTCACAGTGGATTCGAACCCGGGTCTCTCACACCAAAGGCATGTGTCTTATCCACTGCGCCATCACCACCCATCAAAACAGAAACTTTTAATGTGTTCTGGCTGCTCATTTGCACACAACAGTGTTTGGTGCTCGAGAACACAAACTTTAAAACAGGTTTCAAGTTTTGACATTTTTTGAAAAACCTTATCATCTCCGTGTAAACTTCAAAAACATCAATCTGTGAAAACGCTGACGGCGTGCACATGCATATTACGTGTTTAGTCTATAGGTATGTGCATTTGAATATATATGTGCGTAGACGCGTATTCTTTCTTTACAAAGTGACCTCATTCAGAACGGCATTGAACTGGAAAGCAACCATGAAGACCTGTGAAACTGGACGTGGAAGTGAATGAGAGTGGCACGTACCCACACACCTTGGCAGAGGTGCACTCCACACACGCCGCCCTCCGCCCAGACACGTGATCTCTCCGGCGCCCTGCAGACGGTAGCCTAGCTCACACGAGAACGCCACGCTGGCGCCGATGCCGAAGCTGCCACCGCTGTGCCTGCCAAACACCGGCACGCCAGGGTCCTCGCATGGCTCCAGATCATATTCTGAACAACAACAGGCAAAAAGTTAAGCAGAAAACTTCCTGAGTTGGCCTCATTACGTTATACAGGCTGAACTTCATTGTGAGCTAAAAAGGAGCTAAATATTGTAAAACAGGATGTGGGATGTGACATAATTAGGTGCTATTAAAACAAAAAGGAATTAGTTATACTCAACTCAACTCAATGTTTATTTATATAGCACTTTTAAAAAAAACGAAGGTTTGCCAAAGTGCTGTACAAGCAATAATTAAAATAAAACTATATCATAACAAAAAGCAAGAACATTAAAACACAACAAGATCATAGAAACTTAGGGGCTGTTTACACGACACCGTTTTCAACTTTTTGCACGTTTTGGCTGTTCGCTTACACGACAGTGATGTTTTGGGTGCATGAAACACAAACTTTTGAAAACGGGTTTCAAAGTACAAGTTTTTGAAAACGGTCTCCGTGTAAACAAAAAAACCGTGAATCTCTGAAGACGATGACGTCATGCACATGCTTATTACGTGTTCAGTCTATAGAGTTTCATCGCCATCTACTGGCCTGGCAGCAGAATACAGCGTTTTTAGTCGTTTACACGGATCCGTGTGAATGTGGATCGTTCCGACAGTGGTGTCGTCTGTACACGGAAAACTCAAAGGAAAAACTTCTCCGTTTCAAGCATATCGTTGTCGTGTAAACGTACCCTCAAAAATAACAGCTCTCATACGGAATTAAACGCCAAATTATAAAAATGAGTTTTGTAACCTTTTTTCAAATTTGAGGTTCTGATCCCAGAGAACACCTAGGTTATAAATGCAAGATGACGTTGGATAAAGATAGTCCAGATCAGTGTTACTGCTATTATAGTTGGCATGGGGGCCAAAGACTATAACCTCGGTTTTGGATTCATTAAAAAATAAGAAATGTAAAAAAAAAAACACATTTTTACTTCTTCTAGGCATGCAAAAAGAGATTTTAGAGCAGTAACTTTGTTGCGTTTCAGAAGGAAATAAATTTGTGTATCACCTGCATTGCAGTGAAATGATACACCATGCTTTCTAAAAATGGAGCCCAGAGGAAGTAAATATATGGAAAAAAGAATGGGTGCAAGAATAGACCCCTGTGGCACTCCACAGGAGAGTTGGGCTGGCGAGGATGAGAAATTACCCAGTTTGACAGCGAAACTTCTATTTGTTAGATAAGATCTAAACCAGCTGAGGACAGTTCCCTGGATGCCCACAGAATATTCTAGTCGGGATAATAGAGTTTTATGATCAACTGTATCAAAAGCCGAGGTTAGGTCTAACAGTATTAGGATCACAGAGTCACCAGCGTCAGTCGCTAACAGTATATCATTAGAAACCCTTAATAGAGCAGACTCGGTGCTGTGCAGAGGCTTGAAACCAGACTGGAAAGTTTCAAGAATTTGATTAGAGCTAAGATAAGACTGGAGTTGATTGAGAACCGTTTTCTCCAATGCTTTTGTAATAAAAAGAAGGGTCGAAATAGGTCGAAAATGATTAAAATCGCTAACATCGAGTGAAGGTTTCTTGAGCAGAGGTGTAACAGTAACTTGTTTTAGTATATGAGGGATAGTCCCTGTGCTCAAGAATTTATTCATAAGAGACACCAAACATGGTCCAACCGAATCAAAAGTTTGTTTCAAGATACGGGGAGAAAGAACATCAAGAGAGCAGAAGGAAGGTTTCATATGATCAACAATTTCTCTGAGAAATAGAAGAGAAACAGGGTCAAACACACTCCATATGGATGAAGAACAACCCAGTTCAGGCGAGACATTAGCAGATGATTGCAACAGAGAGGAGATCTTCTCACAGAAAAACCTTGAGAAACCTTCACATAATGATACTGAGGGATTTGAAATCACAATTATAGGAGGATTGAGAGCAGACTTTAACACAGAAAATAAGGCTTTTGAACCTTGATAATTTTTTTAAATTAAATTAGAAAAATACTTAGACTTAGCAGATATGAATATAAGCATATTCATAATGCATGTTATAATGCATTACATCTTAATTGTAACCAAAGTTAAAATGCATTATAATTTTTGCAAGATTCCTTACATCTGAAATTGGTTGTTTGTTGTGTGTTTTAATGCATTATGCTTTCTAAAGGTGTTCAATGAATAGATAATATTATAACTGTGCTTATTATTATTCATGAGATCATTATAAGGTGGATAATTAATGCATTAAAGTGCTTTTATAATGCATTATATATAAAGGCTTTAAGTAAAGTGTTACCTAATGTTCTTTCATTAAAAGCATTATAGAGAAGACAACATGACAATCCCATGATGCACTGGAAAAAGAAATGCCCTAAAAAAAAAAAAAAAGTAATCAAAAAGTATTGATAAAAAAGTTATATAAAATAAACTGCTTTATCCAGTATTTGTGTGCTTTGTGTTTCTATCTTTAATTTCACTTTTATAACTTTTTCCACTACAATAATCTTCCAAGTTTCTCCTTTAAAAAGAGACCAAGTTTGTGCTCCAAAGTATTCAAGATTTTTAACAATTTCAGTTGGCCATTTCATTCTCATTTTCATTTTCGAAGCTCAAAAAAGCCTTTTGTGAAAGTCTTGATGTTGTTTTCAGGCTCTACTAGAACAGGTTTTCCTGTTTGAATGTTGATTATTTTCCTCATATTCTCCATTGTTGCGGCTCCTCTCTTCCCAGTCTGTCAGTAACGCTCTGTTTACTTCCTGCCTCTATGAAGCCCCTCCTTCTGAAAAGCACACTGTGCTCTGATTGGTCGGCTGGATCAGTGTGTTGTGATTGGTCGAGCGCTTCGAGTGTGTTTGGGAAATGTCCCGCCCCTTACCATAACCGCCAGTTTAACACACTACTAACTCACTCAACCAGGCCCCGCCCCTTTATTCTGCGTATGAATTATTATAATGAGGAATATTGTGACGTGTTCGTTCCCGGAAGAAACTCAAGATACAATGGAGGCGTTTCAGGAGTTCAGAAACACTGACTCTGATATAGAGAAGGACCTTGTGGCTTTAGCATGGCTTTGATATTCAACCAATGTCTCGTTTAATATCACATCATGATTCATAGAGTAAACGGAGACTGAACATTTACCCTGGGTTATCTGCAAACACTCAAACAATCAATTAGAGTTCGTGTAAATCATTTCCATGTGTAAATGACGGTTCGCCTTGAACCGCAGCTGCGCTTCTGTCTGAGTCCAGATGAGTTTGATGCTCGATAGCAAAACAACGTCAATTGCTTTGTTTGCTCTCATATCTCCATATTCAAATCTATTTACAAACACGGATGTGTTCAGCATATGAGCGCTTGCACTTTGCCACTGAAATTGTATAGAAAAACAGATTTCATATTACGTACAGATATCAATTCTCGTCTCTGCACTTTCAATGCTAAAATGCTAATGGTGGAAAGCTTTTGTCTGCACTTTCATGCCTGGTATTTTTTGCATTATGCATGTCTGCTTCTGTCAATCCCATCAATATTCAGTATTCAGTAAAGGTCAACCACAGTTTTCATCAGGGAATTTATATTAGGCTAATACGGGAACTTGGCCTGTGGATAATTGTATGGGTATTCATAACTCTGGTCCTTCATTAATGTTTATGATGGCTCAGTAAACATGAGCCAAACCCTATGGGCTCTTCACAGCCTGGCTTTCTATCAAAGCGGCTCGTCCTCTAACTCAATCTGAACTGAGAGAGAAAAAATAGAGCAGTCAAACATGAAAAATCTGTCCAGCTGGAAACATTGTTTTTTCCTCCTATAACAACCAGTGTTTTTTTTTTTTTTCAATTTTATTTGTTTTGTTAGTTTAGTTACTGTGGTATGAAGCAGAACGGTGCCGAAAGATTAATATTAACTAAGATTAAAGGGATAATTCACCCAAAAATGTAAATTCTGTCAGTAATTACTCTCCCTCATGTTGTTCAACCCCGTAAGACCTTCGTTTATCTTCGCAACACAAATTAAGATATTTTTGATTAAATCTGAGAGCTGGATCACTCCTCCATAGGCTTCTAAGGAATTGAAACTTGTTCCCCGAAAAGTTATTAAAGACATCGTTAAAATAGTTCAAGTGACTACAGTGGCTCAATCTTAAGTTTATCAAGTGACGAGAATACTTTTTGTGCGCAAAAACAAACTAAAATAACGACTTTATTTCAACTATTCATTTCCTTCTCTGTGGGCGTCTAGTCGGTTAGCGTAGTGTGATTGCGTAGTGCTACGTCACACGTAGGCTCACTATTGGCTGACGCTGGTCATGTGTGTGTGATGCGTGTGACGTACAACACAGAAGCGCTGTTACACTAGTGAACTCACTCGACGCCCACAGAGAAGGAAATCAATAGTTGAAATAAAGTCGTTATTTTTGTTTGTTTTTGCGCACAAAAAGTATTCTCGTCGCTTGATAAGCTTAAGATTGAGCCACTGTAGTCACTTGGACTATTTTAACGATGTCTTTAATAACTTTTCGGGGAACAAGTTTCAATTCCTTAGAAGCCTATGGAGGAGTGATCCAGCTCTCAGATTTAATCAAAAATATCTTAATTTGTGTTGCGAAGATGAACGAAGGTCTTACGGGGTTGAACAACATGAGGGAGAGTAATTACTGACAGAGTTTACATTTTTGGGTGAACTATCCCTTTAATAAATGTTGAAGAAGTATTGTTCATTCTTAGTTCATGTTAACTAATGAACCTTATTGTAAAGTGTTACCAAATAGCTGATTTCTCTGGATTTAAAGATTGCTGGAAACATTGGGGATAATGTAAGTACACAAGTCAACAAAATATATAAAATTGTAAGAGAGGTTTTTAGATATTCTAATCCAAAAATCTTACATATTGTGCCTTTAACACAGGAAAAAAACTAAAATGGGTTACAAGGGTTAAAGCCTGTTATTCCTGTAAATGCTGCTGGCTTCTTGACTTTTTCCTCACTACTAAATAAACTCATATTTAGTTGTCAAATAGGTTTCTTTTCCACTTGTGGTAGATCAGCTAATTCCATTAGACGGCAGTGGCCGGTGGGAATCTGTGACTGATGACAAACGCTGCCCGAAGCCAAGTCTAATATCAGCCAGCAGTAAAAAATGTCTCCGCTAAAGTCTGCCGGAAACACTGATACGTCTCAGACTTTAATAAGCCACTGAGACGAAGCTCAAGCTGTTGCCAATTGATTGCCTTTATCACTGTACCAAGCGCCATCTATATCTAATTGCTGCTATGACTTTTCATAGAAACAGGCTTGTAGCGCTGATAACGAGAACTGCTCTTGTCCTGGAATAACCTTCAATATCAATATCCCCAGATTTAAGACTCATTATTAGATCTGCTACTAATGAACGGTCACGGAAACAACCCCCCCCCCCCATATGTATAAATACACAAACATATTTTAAATATTCATAATGGCAAACACAGAAATAGTACTGAAATTGTATATTTTGCATGACCTTTGTTTTAGATTTGTCATTGTCGATTTCAGGCTTAAATTAGACTTTGAAGAACAGATTTTACAGTGTTTTTACTGACTTCTTTACCAAGTCAGTTTACCAAGTTTACCAAGACTTCTTTATCCGTTTTGTTAAAAGTGTTCCACTTACACTTGGCAACATTATGACTTTTCATAGAAACAGGCTTGTAGCGCTGATAACGAGAACTGCTCTTGTCCTGGAATAACCTTTAATATCAATATTTAATATCAATATCCCCAGATTTAAGACTCATTATTAGATCTGCTACTAATGAACGGTCACGGAAACAAACCATTCTTACATAAACTGTTGTGAGCAACACCTTTGTGATTATAATGGGTAAAATGTTTGGCATTTTTAGGTAAGAAACGGTTCATTATTTTACAGTTTAGGGAAAAATGCTTTTAGGAACAATTTGCATAGAAGTTTTTATAGCCCAATGTTCATGTAAAATGTCACACTTAACTGATTATGACAGTTAATTTAATAATGGAAAATTTATTCTTTGCTCAGAATGGCTGGCTCAATTTATAAACTGAATTTAATTAATTGAATTTAATTTACAGAATTTAAACAATTTACAGAAAACTTGTGTGAACTGCCTCTTGAATCACGCTGGCCTTAAAGAAATAATGTAGCCGAACATGAAAAATCTCTGCAAATGGTATTTTTTTTTTTGCACTGTTGATAATGTTTGGCTCTTCTTGGAGCATAGTTCAATAGAAAAGATGGATTTTAAAATTCTTTACATAACAGCATATGGGTTTGGAATGACCAAAAAAACACACAAAAAAACACAATTATCATTTTTGGATAAACTATGTAATTATATAAACGATATACAATTTTATGACCTATAAAACCCAGTGTTATTTTTATTTAGATAGATAGATAGATAGATAGATAGATAGATAGATAGATAGATAGATGATAGATAGATAGATAGATAGATAGATAGATAGATAGATAGATAGATAGATAGATAGATAGATAGATAGATAGACAGACGGATGATAGATAGATAGATAGATAGATAGATAGATAGATAGATAGATAGATAGATAGATAGATAGATAGATAGATAGATGATAGATAGATAGATAGATAGATAGATAGATAGATAGATAGATAGATAGATAGATAGATAGATAGATAGACAGATGATAGATAGATAGATAGATAGATAGATAGATAGTTCGATAGATAGATAGATAGATAGATAGATAGATAGATAGATAGATAGATAGATAGATAGATAGATAGATAGATAGATAGACAGATGATAGATAGATAGATAGATAGATAGATAGATAGATAGATAGATAGATAGATAGATAGATAGATAGATAGATAGATAGATAGATAGACAGATGATAGATAGGTAGATAGATAGATAGATAGATAGATAGACAGATAGATAGATAGATAGATAGATAGATAGATAGATAGATAGATAGATAGATAGATAGATAGATAGATAGATAGATAGACAGATGATAGATAGATAGATAGATAGATAGATAGATAGATAGATAGATAGATAGATAGATAGATAGATAGATAGATAGACAGATAGATAGACAGATGATAGATAGATAGATAGATAGATAGATAGATAGATAGATAGATAGATAGATAGATAGATAGATAGATAGATAGATAAATAGATAGACAGATGATAGATAGATAGATAGATAGATAGATAGATAGATAGATAGACAGATGATAGATAGATAGATAGATAGATAGATAGATAGATAGATAGATAGATAGATAGATAGTTCGATAGATAGATAGATAGATAGATAGATAGATAGATAGACAGATGATAGATAGATAGATAGATAGATAGATAGATAGATAGATAGATAGATAGATAGATAGATAGATAGATAGACAGATGATAGATAGGTAGATAGATAGATAGATAGATAGATAGATAGATAGATAGATAGATAAATAGATAGATAGATAGATAGATAGATAGATAGATAGACAGATAGATAGATAGATAGATAGATAGATAGATAGATAGATAGATAGATAGATAGATAGATAGATAGATAGATAGACAGATGATAGATAGATAGATAGATAGATAGATAGATAGATAGATAGATAGATAGATAGACAGATGATAGATAGATAGATAGATAGACAGATGATAGATAGATAGATAGATAGATAGATAGATAGACAGATAGATAGATAGATAGATAGATAGATAGATAGATAGATAGATAGACAGATGATAGATAGATAGATAGATAGATAGACAGATAGATAGATAGATAGATAGATAGATAGATAGATAGATAGATAGATAGATAGATAGATAGATAGATAGATAGATAGATAGATAGATAGATAGACTGTGAATAGTTGTTCACCTGAGAAGGAGATGTTGAAGCCCTGGAATGAGATGGAGAAGTCTGAGATGAAGCGGAGCTGGGCCTTGAAGTCCCCGTAGAGCCCAGCGGTGAGCGCGGTGGGTCTCTGAGACCCGGTGAGACGAGCGAGAGGTCGAGCAAAGCTGCCGTTCTCCGTCAGGAGCAGATAATCATGATGATCCTCCAGGTGAAACGCATGAAACGTGAACTGCACACCTGAACAGCGGATCAGGACGAGAACATCTCACTTCTGCACCAGGACCTCAAAGAGCATTACTCCTGGACTCTTTGAGGAAACAAGCTTCAAGTGTAAGATTTTTTTTTTTAAAGAAATTTTCACTTTTATTAATTCATTTATTAATAAAATAAATTTATAAATAAATGTATTAATGCAAGGATGCATTGAATTAATCAAAAGTGACAGTAAAGACATGTATAATGTATAAATAACAAAAATATATATATTACAAGTTGATGCTGTTTTTCTTTTTACTTAAAGGATCTTAACAATTTTTATCACAGTTTACACAAAAATATTAATCTGCAAAAAAATTTTCAACACTGATTTGAAATGTTTCTTGAGCATCAAATCATCATATTATAGTGATTTCTGAAGGGTCATGTGACACTGAAGACTGGAGTAATGATGCTGAAAATTCAGCTTTGATCACAGGAATAAATTACACTTTACTATATATTCACATAGAAAACAGCTGATTTACATGTTTACTGTATTTTTGATTAAATAAATACAGCCTTGGTGAGCAGAAGAGACTTCTTTAAAAAAAACAAAAAAATATTACCTATGGAAAATCTACTATCAGAAGTTTATGTAGGATATCTAAAGTGTTTTTTTTTTTCATGTAGAGACACAATATATTTCCACACACACACACGCACGCACGACCGCACGCACACACGCACACACACACACACACACACACACACACACACACACACACACACACACACACACACACACACACACACACACACACACACACACACACACACACACACACACACACAAACACATAAAAAACGAGCTCTCATCTTCTCCCGAAGGAATCTCCCGGGAACGCACCTTTGCCATGGCTGACCTCCAGAGTCCAGGTGCAGTTCAATGAGTTGGGATAGAGTTCGGGAAAGCCGGGAGAGAGGATGATGCCCTCAGGACCGCGAACATCACCTCCACACAGAGCTGTGGGAAGACATGAAGAACCTTCAAAAAACATCCGAAACTTTACAAGAAGCACAACCGCAGCTGTTCCCGCATCACTTCCAGGACTCGGGTTTCTTCAGTTCAGCTCAGGGAATTCACTAACCTTCACCGGAAGTACAAATACCACTGAAAGGTTAATGAGAGTAACGAGAAATCCCTCTACTTTCCACCTGCCGTTGTCTCCAGGAAAGGTCAAAATCACTTTACTGTGTCCATGAAAGTTTTCCTAAGAAAATGAGTGAGTGCTACAAAACTCTCCGCCACGAGTGTTATGGATGATTGCATGGACATTGCTGTCTAGTTTCAACTCTTCTGACTTCAATGCAAGTCTGTGCATTACTTTTTTTACACAAGCAGTGCCCTATTTTACTTTTTCAGATATTCCCTTTCAGAGCTGTTTGTGAATGTAAAAGATCAAAGTGCACGACAAATAAAGTTATTGACTCCTAAAAGAAAGAATTGATTCTGAACTGCTGAAACGAGTCATCAGTAATTCCAGTCTCACTTCCTGTTATAATGTAACTCATTTGCATAATGCCAGCCTCTGGTCTTGATTGGCTAAACAGCATCTCTTAGCCCCGCCCTCAAACACTGTAGTTTATCTGAGACTGGAAGAGTTTGGTTCGTGTTGTTCGTGTCGAGAAGACGCTGTTTTCTGCTGACAAAGCAAATCCACTTTGAGATTGATACGGTAAAACCCACGCCATCGTTACTGTTCGTAATACTGTGAATCAAGAGCTGAGATTCAGATATGATAATGAGTGTTTGGTTTCTGACCAATCTCAGCAGACTGGGCCGTCTGACCAATCAGAGCAGAGCAACTCTCAGAAAGGCGGGGTTTAGAGAGACTGAATCTTCGAACGAACCGTTTCAGACACAATGAGAAATGAGGTGATGCTGCGATGTATATTATGAGAAAATTAAAGTGTTTTTTGACTTGGATGCATGTAGACCTGTTGTAGGAGACTCTAAAACAACATTATGAACCTTTAAAATAGCATAATAGGGGAACTTTACGTTTAAAACGTAAACGTCAGATTTTCTAACAGCTTGCACCAGCACAAACCCCCTTTTGGTGTTAATAAACTACTGTCAGGATTAACTAAAGACACGCAGGGAGAAATTAGCGCTGAAAACGCATGGACAGGGTTATTTTAGCGGCTGACCTTATTGCATATGCATTTGTAGGAGTTTCGCTTTCAGATGCAAAATGTACGTGAGGAGAGATTTTAAATGAATCATGCGAGATGATTTACTAAGGTTTGCGCTCGTCAATTTACTGGTATTTGCACCATTATTTATACCGCACCAAAAAAGCATGTCTTAAACCAGACGCTAATTGTTAGATTGCGTTGGTCATTATGGAAATGATCCAGCTGGGCAACAACATCAAAGTCGTGGGTTTGAATCGTAGGGAATGCATGAACCCATAACATACAACATATACTTAGGATAAAAGCATCTATAAAGGATGCATAAATAATGAATTTGTGTGAATCAGCTGTGAAACCATTATAAAAATCCACATTAAAAGCTATCATGTGTATGTTTGCAATTTTAGGTAAGAATGGTTTCATCACGTCACAATTAAGCAATATGCACAGAAATTTGTGTTCGGATTGTCACACTGAACTGAATACGACAATTTATGTAAGAATGGTTTTAAAAATGATTTCCAAAAATGTATTCTGGTTTGGCTCTTTTTGTAAACTGGCTCATCAAATTTCACATACATTTATATAAAATTTGAGTGCAGATAAATGAATAAATCATTTTGATTTAAAAAAAATGGGAACGCATGAACCCATTTAAGAAAAGGTGTCTGCCAAATGCATAAATGATGCATAAATAATGAAAAATTAAAAAGTACTTCATGTTTTTCACATTCTATTCTATTAAATATTTTAGATTTGTGTCCAAATAAAAGAGTGATTTTGGACACATTTTAAAACATTAACAAAACCATCTGCTATATGTTGTGCAAACACAAAGAATGTTGAAGCAAAATTGCAGATGAACAAAAATTTGCATGCATTGGATAGACTCTTGATGATGTATATGTGCAATCAGGGAATCTGAAGCTCATGGCTCATTTCTAATTGTGTTTCTTCTGAACACAATCTGTCAATCGAAGAGCGACTCAAAGTGTCTCAAGAAAGCGAAAGCTGCAATAGGCTGGTGGCATTATCTCGGCAGGGCTTAAGCTATTGATTGGGGCAAATATAGATCTTGAGTAATGGTCAAACCAAAGAAATAACATTTCAGTGTAATGCTAAGACTCGACTGTGAAAACTAGTAACAGCAAGAGACAACAACATGATATGGAACAGAAAGTCATTTTAAAACTGAGCTCACATTCACATTTTAAGTGCTTGCATTCTAATTCACATACTCTTACACTGTGTCCTAACCAGGCATGATGCAATTACAGAGACAAGCAATTTGTGTCCACACTAGTGTTGTCAAAAATATCGATATTTCGATAAATATCGATACTGAAATATCTGAACGGTACCAATACTAATTTCCCGAAGTATCGATACACCGATACTAGCCGAGCGGTCACTTTCACTTCTCTCCAAAGGCGCGTTGACAAACACCACATGTGACGCACTCGTCTCATTCGCTCTGGTTAAATAGCAAAAGTCAATGGAAAGATGGCGAGTGCGGCGCTACACACCGACAGCGGGCATGTCGGAGTCGGAGAATAGCGTGGACAGCGCTACACACCGCGAGCGGGCATGTTGGAGAATAGCGTGGACAGCGCTACACACCGCGAACGGGCATGTTGGAGAATAGCGTGGACAGCGCTACACACCGCGAACGGGCATGTTGGAGAATAGCGTGGACAGGACACGCGCTACACACCGCGAGCGGGCATGTTGGAGAATAGCGTGGACAGGACACGCGCTACACACCGCGAGCGGGCATGTTGGAGAATAGCGTGGACAGGACACGCGCTACACACCGCGAGCGGGCATGTCGGAGAATAGCGTGGACAGCGCTACACACCGCGAGCGGGCATGTTGGAGAATAGCGTGGACAGGACACGCGCTACACACCGCGAGCGGGCATGTTGGAGAATAGCGTGGACAGGACACGCGCTACACACCGCGAGCGGGCATGTTGGAGAATAGCGTGGACAGCGCTACACACCGCGAGCGGGCATGTCGGAGAATAGCGTGGACAGCGCTACACACCGCGAGCGGGCATGTTGGAGAATAGCGTGGACAGGACACGCGCTACACACCGCGAGCGGGCATGTTGGAGAATAGCGTGGACAGGACACGCGCTACACACCGCGAGCGGGC
This sequence comes from Gila orcuttii, assembly GCA_026230005.1. Taxonomy (NCBI): domain Eukaryota; kingdom Metazoa; phylum Chordata; class Actinopteri; order Cypriniformes; family Leuciscidae; genus Gila; species Gila orcuttii. Next base: position 43,036,881 of record JAPDVR010000018.1, on the reverse strand, counting down.
ATGTTGGAGAATAGCGTGGAACGGACATGCGCTACACACCGCGAGCGGGCATGTTGGAGAATAGCGTGGACAGGACACGCGCTACACACCGCGAGTGGGCATGTCGAAGAATAGCGTGGACAGCGCTACTCACCGCGAGCGGGCATGTTGGAGAATAGCGTAAACAGGACACGCGCTACACACCGCGAGTGGGCATGTCGGAGAATAGCGTGGACAGCGCTACTCACCGCGAGCGGGCATGTTGGAGAATAGCGTAAACAGGACACGCGCTACACACCGCGAGCGGGCATGTTGGAGAATAGCGTGGACAGGACACACACTACACACCGCGAGCGGGCATGTCGGAGAGTAGCGTGGACAGCGCTACACACCGCGAGCGGGCATGTTGGAGAATAGCGTGGACAGGACACGCGCTACACACCGCGAGCGGGCATGTCGAAGAATAGCGTGGACAGGACACGCGCTACACACCGCGAGCGGGCATGTTGGAGAATAGCGTGGACAGGACACGCGCTACACACCGCAAGCGGGCATGTTGGAGAATAGCGTGGACAGGACACGCGCTACACACCGCGAGCGGGCATGTTGGAGAATAGCGTGGACAGGACACGCGCTACACACCGCAAGCGGGCATGTTGGAGAATAGCGTGGACAGGACACGCGCTACACACAGCGAGCGGGCATGTTGGAGAATAGCGTGGACAGGACACGCGCTACACACCGCGAGCGGGCATGTTGGAGAATAGCGTGGACAGGACACGCGCTACACACCGCGAGCGGGCATGTTGGAGAATAGCGTGGACAGGACACGCGCTACACACCGCGAGCGGGCATGTCGGAGTCGGAGAATAGCGTGGACAGCGCTCCACACCGCGAGCGGGCTGCGGGCACCCAAAAGATTGTTTGACTATCAATATCCCTCACATCACTAATTTTTTTAAATTATTTTATAGGTGAAAACAGACTTAAGGAACAGGCTCCAGGGGTAACATTTAGCACCATATATGCTCAGCATCAGGGGTGTTTGTTGTTTGGACAGACCTGCCCCCACTGCTAACTCTTCTCATTTAAACTTTTCTGAAACATTAACTAAGATGGCCTAGTATTGTTGTTGATATGAGTCTGTGTAGTCTCGTTTTTTCACCGTAATTCTTAAAGTTAATGTGACGATCACAAAAGTATTGTAATTGTACTTTAAATATTCTCAAAATTATTGGTTTCATTTTGAATATGTTATTGTGTTATGTTGGGAAAAGAAACATTCAGAAGGGTTTTATTCTAATGTGATTCCTTTTAAAAGAAAAAGAGAGAAGTGTGCAATGCTACTCCTGACCGGTAGGGGCAGAGTCGAGCGATGGGTGTTAAGCTGTGCGAGTCGTGAGTTTTTTATTACTCCAGAGAGCTTGAACGTAACACACTGTCTCCTCGTTTCTCTCCTGTGTTACAGGTGGGTAAATGTATAAAAACACTTTAAAGTTGAATTTAACCATGCTGAAATGTTTAGAATATAAGTGAATTGTTTTAGAGAAGTGATGTTAGTCAGAGGTTGTTTTTGAGTTTGATTTAAGCGAGAGAGAAAAGCTCGACCGATTAGCGGCCTACTGAAAACGCACATGTAACGTTTGTGAGCGCGTCAGTTAAAAATATACATTTTTCCTTATACAAATGCACATGAAGGTATTTTATAAGCTTTAAAGGTTAATAGGTATTGTTTAACGTACTATATATGTGTTTTGAAGATCGATTGATAATGGTAAATGTGTTAAATAAGGTTTAAAGTTATATTTGAAGTATATTAATAATTCTGAGAGTGATTTGCAGCATCGTATTAATGTGATACTGGTAAAATATTGTGAATACAAATGATTAATCATTTAAGAGAAGTATTTGAAGTATTTTGCTATGGTTTTTGTATTTCTTTTTGATAAATAGTGTGAAATATAAAAATACAGAGTCAGTAAACATGAATGTGAAATTGAGAAGTTTATTTTATTGCAGATTGTGAATTGACATGAACATTGAAAGTCATCATAATGTTAAGAAGACATTGAAAATGTGATATGTGAAGCATAATGTGACTCTGAGAAACAGAGATTTGTTTAATGAACATATTGTGAATAAATTACTCCAGAGAGCTTGAACGTAACACACTGTCTCCTCGTTTCTCTCCTGTGTTACAGGAGAATAATCTGTCCCTTGCGGGTGCCGACGCCACGGTACCCGTTACAGATTTTTGGTGGCCCGTACGGGGAATGACAGTAGATGCGCAGGCTACAAGCACGACCAGAATCAGCAGTTGACATGTTCCAGGAGCTGACGTCTCTTCAGGCTTGAAGTGAGAGGAAGATTAGGAGATGCGTGGATCCTGCTTTCACCAGAACGAGTGCCGGTGAGGTGACGATTGTGCTGCACACGGTGAACCAGACCAGCAGAGGCGAGTGAAAGCGTGACCAGGACGAGCAACCGACGTAAGGGAAGAGAGAGAAGCAGTCATGGCGGATGGTGAGAGAAAAGGCTTGGTGTGGAGCATCAAGAAAAGTCTACTCATGCTGACGGCCGATGAACTTTTCCAACTAGCCCAGAGAGTTGGTCCGGTGCCAGGGAAGGACTCATCCACACTTCAGGTCGGCGAAGAAGAGAGTTGCTTTGAGTACATTCTAACTTTTATGAACAGTGACATGTTGGTGGAATCTGAGGATTCAGGTATGGCAGTGCTGTTAGAGCTTAATGATACTGTAAATAATGTCATTCCGATTCGTTATGCTCAACCTAAATTAGGTGTTGGGGAAAATGTGAACGAGATAATGTCAATTCCAGTACTGAGTGAGAACAGGACAGTAGGTCAGCTAGCGACAGATACTGATAACTTGACAACCGTTAACGTGACAGCCAGTGGTTCGAATATTACTCACACAGCTGCAGTTAGCGTGAACAAACCCCCACTCACACCTACTGAAATCAAAAGCACACAGAACGCTGACACAGAGTTACAGAGAGTCCTTTCTAGTTATGCTGAGCTTAGCAATAAAGTCATGCAATACATAAACAGCCCCACATCCTCACTCACACCCACACCTCCACCATTACAACCTACTCAACAATATGATAACACTCCCACACCAGAACAGCAGCCACATGGAAGCCACGACCGAATAATTCCCCTTCGAGACCTTTCACTGCTTCGTCGCGAGTTCAAGATCCAAGGTGGACAGATCGGCGATCAGGGCTCAGATTTAAGCTACAATAGCATATGCAGACAAATCGATGAGGGTGTTAAAGAGCGATTCAGCGAGATTGAAATATTGAGAGGCGTTCTCAGAGCCATTAGACCGGGAAACTTTAAAGACATGCTAATACACAAAGACGATTTGACGATAGACGAGCTGAAAGGCTTTCTGCAATCCCATTTAGGTGGGCGAAGCAACACAGAACTTTTCCAAGAGCTCATGTGCACAAAGCAAAATGACGGCGAGACTCCACAACAATTCTTGTATCGAGTGATAGGCCTCAAACAAAAGATCCTGTTCGCTTCGAAATATGCTGACACAGAAGTGAAGTATAATGCGAACACAGTTCAAGACGTTTTCCTTCACGCTGTGTATCAGGGTCTCAGCCATAAGCATAACGACATACGTCGAGAACTGAAACCATTTCTCTCTGATAGCAGCGTGTCTGACGAGACGATCTTAAAGCAAATGATGAAGATAACAAACATTGAGAATGAGAGACAGAGACGTTTGGGGTCAGTTGTGAAGCAGAAACAAATAAGTGTGAATAGCACCGAGCTTGAAGCGGCAGCAGTACAAGGCAGTAGTACAAAGAAAGATGTTCCAGACAAACAGCCAAAAGCTGATGTACTCCAGCAGTTAACCTGTTAACCGTTGCCAGAGCGCCGGCGCACTGAAGCGTTTGTTTGTTTAAATAGTTCAAAGTTACTATCAGATTTAAAGTTATTACCTTGACAAACTATACATCATTAAAAAGATATAAGACTCAAGTTTCAGTATTTGATCACTATTGTATTCTGAGAAACTTATAGTGACAGTTATGTCTTAATTTGTGTCAGGAGTTATGTAATCAAAAAATGAGTCGATACCTTTAATATGAATTATGAGCGTCAGCCGGTCTCATTCAGAAAAAAAACTCCTGTGAGGTCGTCATGACAGCGCTTGACAAAACAACGTCCCTCAGGGCTTTTAGCTCAAAAATGTGCAGATTTGGAGAAATATTGATAGATTCTCATAGGTTTACTTCAGATTTATATAGACAGGGATAATATTTATTGAATTTATACCCAAATGGGCCGATGTAATCATTATGAGCGCTGGATACTCCGATGTACTGTGTTTTCAATCCATACTGGCAGCCTGAGGGCGCCCCGTGCACATGCAGTCCATATATGGAACACACGAAGAAGAGCCATATCATGTGACATTCAGGAAGTCCCTGGCAAAACGAAGCTTACAGAGATCGCTGTAACATGCATATAAAGATGTTTTGAAGACAATAAACATGATTGCAATGATATTTGATTTACCTGTGTTCTTCGAGCCATGTCAGGTATTTTCATAATAATAGATTATATGTATAATGTAATGCTAATCGATATAGACTTTATCATTGTGCAGAATACTATAAACTAATATATTTTCTGTATGATTTTTTAATCTAAAGCCAAATCAGATCACAGAAGGTTATTTAAAACACTCGACTTGCGCTATTAAGTAAGTTTGGAGCACAAATATGGTGTTAATCTCATAAATTGTCATGTATTGATGGTGTGCTAAGCTAACACGCTAGCTCTAGGTGCACCTGCCACATAACGTTAGCTGTTATTTTTATGATTTTTTTCTAAATAGGAATGCTTACTAAAATGTTTATTTTTTTCAAGAAGGGCATTTGATAAAGTTTCAAATGTGAAGTTTGAACTTTGAAAAAAGAAATTAGGGATTGAGACAGTGTGAATAGCCAGTCATTAGTAATTATAATGCAGACAAAAGAAAAGCATATTTAGAGCCATAACCAGGCCGGAGAGGTGTGAATGTGTGCAGGGGAGACTTAGACTGAATGGGTCTCGTTTGCACCACAAAACAATAGAGACAATAGACTGAATAGATGCTTAGAACATGGCAAAAAACATCAGTTTGCATTTTAGAGTCTAATCAAAATAAAGTCATATGACATGATCTTGAAAAACATTTAACTAAATACAGAGTTTTAGACTTATCATCTTCAGATTTTAAATATAACATGGTCAGACATGTGGCTTTAGCTGCAGTGCATTTCTAGATTGCTACAATGCCAACTTAAATTTTATTTTCATAAAGATGTTTCATAAAAAATATTTCTAATAACTTTACAAAACTTTGAAGCTATTTATAACAATTTGTTTTCATTATGACAATAATTAATTCTACATTTACAATCAACTGCCAGGTGTTAGCTTTCAAATAAGATCATACTTGTACTTTTAGTACAAAGGGTTCATGAACTGTATCTGTTTCAGTTTGGGTATGCCATTTCTGGGGATTTTTCAAAAGTGGGGTTGCAGGCTAACAGGTTAACTGAGAAAGTAGAGGAGTTAATGAATAAAGTTGAACTACTGCAAAGACCCCAGCAGATTCAAAACCCGGAATGTTGCCATCATTGCCAAGTCAAAGTGGATCAAAGGAAACCCAGACCAAATAGCTGTGCTAATTGCCTCGAACAGAACCGCCCAGGTTGCACTCATTGTTTCTACTGTGGTGAGGACGGTCACAGAGCGGTAGGCTGTTTGAAAAAACCCAAGCGTCCGGAAAACTGGAGCCGGTTTCTGCCACGGGACAAGCAGTGACCGGGCTTCACGTTCAGTCCCACAGTGTTGAGGGTAGCGTACGGAGCTTTGAGAGTCATAGAGAGACAAGTTCAGTTAATCAGAGACCAAAAGAAAACAATAAACAAGTCAATAACCAACTTTCTCTCTCTTTACCCACTCAAACCAGTAGACGTCTGGCCAAGTTCATAGGAGCCAAAGCCCTTGCACGATGTGACCTCAATGGGTTGACAGTCAATGCCTTACTGGACACTGGAGCCCAGGTGAGCATGATAGATAGAAGCTGGAAAGAGAAGTATCTACCAAACACACCCATTAGGCCGCTTAGTGAAATCTTTGATGAGAGAGAAGAGCTGGAAGTGCACGCAGTGAATGGAGAAATCCTCCCTTTTGATGGATGGGTCCTTATTGCAGTCAGTTTCAGTGGAAATGGTGCGCTTAGCCAGTCGATCATGGTGCCTTTTCTCATCTGTAGCATTCCGCTTGCACAGCCACTACTTGGATTTAATGTCCTAGAGGAAGTGATTCAGAATCGAACAAAAGAACTTGTTCCAGCACTTACCACGCTTCTATCTGACGCAATATCGGTTCCTGCTGAGAAAGTTGAGCTGCTGATGAACTTCATTCAGACTGACAAACCCTCCCTGTATCAGAGATTGATAAGAACTGGTAATTATGAGACTACAGTCCCAGCCAGACAAGTTGGCTGGGTGAAGTGTCAGGTCCCATCCGCTGTAGACCAGTCAGACCCTCTTCTCTTGTTTGAACCTAACGAGAACAGCGGCCATCTCACCGAGCTTGAGATTGAGGAGGGCTTACTAGAACTACAGACCGCAAAGAGACCTTATGTCATAATACCAGTCAGAAATAACACGAAGCATTCTGTTACAATACCAAGGAAGACAGCCCTTGGTAGCGTCCAGACGGTCTGTAGAGTGATTGAGAACAATCCATTAGAGAGCCCCAGGCCTAGAGTAGCAGTCGTTAAAGCAGCAACAGCCCCAGTTAAACAGAGTGTTCCAGCGTTATGGCAGCCTCGTGTGGACCTCAGCCACCTTGGTGATGAGGAACAAGAGAAAGTCAAGAAAATGCTGTGGGAAGAATCGGCTGCTTTTGCACAAGACAGTCATGATATTGGATGTATTCCCAGTCTACAGATGTCTATCTCACTCAAAGACGAAATTCCAGTGCAGAGAGCTTACTCATCGGTGCCCAAGCCACTGTTCAAAGAGGTGAAGGAGTATGTACAAGATCTACTCATGAGAGGTTGGATTGTGAAGTCAAAGTCCTCTTATGCTGCTCCAGTGGTCTGCGTCCGAAAGAAAGACGGTACACTCCGCCTCTGTATCGATTATCGTCTCTTGAATCAGAAGACCATCCCTGATCGACATCCCCTACCTAGGATACAAGACCTGACTGATAGTCTCGGTGGTTATTCCTGGTTCAGCATCCTCGACCAAGGAAAGGCTTATCATCAGGGCTTTATCGCCAAGGACTCTCAGCACCTCACTGCTTTCATTACCCCCTGGGGGCTATATGAATGGGTGCGTATCCCTTTTGGCCTCTCCAACGCCCCAGCAGCTTTCCAGAGGAGTATGGAGGAGATGTTGAGTTCCTTGAGAGATGATTGCTGTCTTCCGTACCTTGACGACGTGCTCTGCTACGCAAAAACCTTTGACGAGCACGTGGAAGGGGTCCGTGAAGTACTCAAAGCTCTTCAGCGACATGGAGTGAAACTGAGACCTGAAAAATGTGAGTTATTCCGACGGGAAGTAAGATATGTGGGTCGTCTTGTGTCAGCTCAGGGAGTGAGAATTGATCCCAAAGACCTGGATGCAGTGCGGTCGTTAGCCAGCAGGACACCACAGACAGTGGGAGATGTAAGAAAGCTCACCGGGTTCCTGGGCTATTACCGTTCCTACATTCAGGACTTCTCAAGGATAGCAAAGCCCATCTATGAGCTGCTACAAGTCAAGCCAGGACAAGCCGCTGTAGCTCGTGGAAAAAGTAAAGGTCCACAACTACCATCCAGAACCCCTGTGGAGTGGGCCATCGAGCATCAGGAAGCTCTCGACCGACTTGTATCTCTCCTTGTTAGCCCCCCCGTGCTAGCATACCCCAACTTCGACTCACCCTTTGTATTACATACCGATGCTTCAGACCAGGGGCTTGGCGCGATTCTTTATCAACATCAGAATGGCAAGTTAAGAGTCATTGGGTACGGGTCTAGGACTTTGACTGCGGCTGAGCGAAACTACCACTTGCATAGTGGAAAGCTAGAGTTCCTCGCCTTGAAATGGGCCGTGTGTGAAAAGTTTAGGGATTATTTATATTACGCACCCCATTTCACAATATTCACTGACAACAATCCCCTGACCTACGTCATGACTACAGCCAAGCTAAATGCAGTAGGCCATCGGTGGGTAGGAGAACTCTCCGATTTCAGATTTGACATAAAGTACAGACCAGGAAAGGCTAACATCGATGCCGATACGCTGTCGCGTCTTCCTTTAAACATTGAGGCTTATGCTGAGTCCTGTACCAAAGAGTGTGCCGAAGACGTGGTTCGTGCGATATGGGATGGAAGTAAAGTAGCCAAACTGAAAGATGTACCGTGGGTGGCGGCTCTCAACATCTCTTCCCAAGCCGACTCATCCCCCTCATTTGATCACTTGACCGCAATCAGTCACGATGAGCTCGTGGAGGCACAACATGCAGATGAAGCCATCGGTGAAATGATCAAGTTAAAAGAGGCGGGTACACCTTTAACTGACGAGATACGGAAAGCGGCTAGTGGAGCCACTAGGAGACTATTTCATGAATGGGGAAAGTTAGTTTTAGAGAATGGTCTCTTGTACAGGCGTGCTAATGAAAGAAGGCAGTTGGTGCTCCCTGCTAAGTACAAAGACATTGTCTTGAAGAAACTCCATAATGAAATGGCCCATGTCGGTACGGAAAGAGTCCTCAATCTTGCCAGAGAGAGATTTTATTGGCCCTTCATGGCTAGAGAGATCGAAGAACATATCACGAGGAAATGTCCATGCATAAAATCGAAGAAGCCAGTTGCTCATGTTCGTGCGCCAATGGGTAGTATCACATCAAGCTCGCCACTGGAGTTGGTGTGTATCGACTATCTACACCTAGAGACCAGTCGTGGGGGTTACGAATATATCCTTGTGGTCGTCGATCACTTTACGAGATTCGCCCAAGCTTATCCGACAAAGAACAAGAGTGGGAAAACGGCAGCTGAGCGAATCTTTAATGATTTCGTCCTCCGCTTCGGATATCCATCAAAGTTACACCACGACCAAGGCCGTGAATTTGAGAACGAGCTCTTTCGTACGTTGCAACAGTTGTCAGGTATTCGTCATTCGAGAACATCACCATACCATCCCCAGGGGAACCCGGCGGAACGGTTTAATCGGACGATACTCCAGATGCTAAGAACGTTGCCAGAGAAAGAAAAGGAACGATGGAAAGATCAAATCCCACAAGTCATTCATGCGTACAATTGTACTCGGCACGAGTCGACAGGCTACTCACCTTTTTTCCTTCTTTATGGTCGTCATCCTCGCCTTCCGGTTGACTTACTGTTTGGGTTGGTTGAAGAAACAGAGCTTGACTCGCCAAAGGGATATGCGAAGAAGTGGGCAAAGCAGATGTCAGAGGCTTATCGAATTGCTAACGAGAGTAGTAAACAGGCCAGTGCCAAAGGCAAAGTGCTTTATGATAAGAAAGCAAGGGGAGTGGTACTACAGCCTGGCGATAGAGTCTTGGTCAGGAACCTTGGTGAGCGTGGTGGACCAGGAAAACTGCGGTCATATTGGGAGAAATCGATCTACGTTGTGAAAGAACAGTTCGCGGATAACCCAGTATACGTAGTCTACCCTGAGTTTGGAGACAAGAGAAAGACAAGGACATTACACCGTAATCTGTTGTTATTAGCAAATGACCTTCCGGTGGAAGCTCCTCCATGCCAAGATGCTCTTGAAAAGGGAACACGGAAAAGGAAACATCAGACTCGACGCACCAATGTCTCAGAACGTGCAAGTCTACAGGAAGTATCAGGTTCAGACTCCGATTCTGGAGAAGACTCAGATGGTCCTCGTTATTGGTTGAGGGTACCAGTAGAAAAGATAAAGGAGATACCTGTGGTAGCCTCACCACAACGACCAGTAACCTCTCTGAGCCAGCCAACTCCACTACCTGCTGAAGAAGAGGAGGAATTTAGGATGCACCACTTACCTGAAACGGATTTGTTACCTGAGGGAAACATGGGGATAGAGGAACCCGGAGAAGATGAAGATCAGTTTGTTGTTGCGGGACCTGAGGAACAAGATGGATATGATGAGGATCCAGAGTTCAGTCAAGAGGAACAGTTTCCAGTCAGTGCAGTGCCAGATAACCAGACCCAGGTCAGAAGGTCAAGTCGGGAGCGACGACCTAAACAGATTTTCACATATGAGAACCTTGGTCAGCCTACACAGACAACGCAGGCCACAGTTAATGTGACAAACACACACTTACAATCACCTGTTTACCCTGTACCCCAGACTACTCAACTTTTGCACCCATTTATGCCTTATTTAACCCCAACATGTCCACTTAACCCTTATTCTACCCCTTACCCCTTATTTACATACATGCCTTATACGGTACCAGTAACACCATATCTATGGCCAGGTCCGGTTGCTTGTTAAAAGAGACTTTGAGTTAGATAAGCAGAGAAGAAAATGGTGAGACCCATTTATTTTTGCTGGGAAGTGTGTGACGATCACAAAAGTATTGTAATTGTACTTTAAATATTCTCAAAATTATTGGTTTCATTTTGAATATGTTATTGTGTTATGTTGGGAAAAGAAACATTCAGAAGGGTTTTATTCTAATGTGATTCCTTTTAAAAGAAAAAGAGAGAAGTGTGCAATGCTACTCCTGACCGGTAGGGGCAGAGTCGAGCGATGGGTGTTAAGCTGTGCGAGTCGTGAGTTTTTTATTACTCCAGAGAGCTTGAACGTAACACACTGTCTCCTCGTTTCTCTCCTGTGTTACAGGTGGGTAAATGTATAAAAACACTTTAAAGTTGAATTTAACCATGCTGAAATGTTTAGAATATAAGTGAATTGTTTTAGAGAAGTGATGTTAGTCAGAGGTTGTTTTTGAGTTTGATTTAAGCGAGAGAGAAAAGCTCGACCGATTAGCGGCCTACTGAAAACGCACATGTAACGTTTGTGAGCGCGTCAGTTAAAAATATACATTTTTCCTTATACAAATGCACATGAAGGTATTTTATAAGCTTTAAAGGTTAATAGGTATTGTTTAACGTACTATATATGTGTTTTGAAGATCGATTGATAATGGTAAATGTGTTAAATAAGGTTTAAAGTTATATTTGAAGTATATTAATAATTCTGAGAGTGATTTGCAGCATCGTATTAATGTGATACTGGTAAAATATTGTGAATACAAATGATTAATCATTTAAGAGAAGTATTTGAAGTATTTTGCTATGGTTTTTGTATTTCTTTTTGATAAATAGTGTGAAATATAAAAATACAGAGTCAGTAAACATGAATGTGAAATTGAGAAGTTTATTTTATTGCAGATTGTGAATTGACATGAACATTGAAAGTCATCATAATGTTAAGAAGACATTGAAAATGTGATATGTGAAGCATAATGTGACTCTGAGAAACAGAGATTTGTTTAATGAACATATTGTGAATAAATTACTCCAGAGAGCTTGAACGTAACACACTGTCTCCTCGTTTCTCTCCTGTGTTACAGGAGAATAATCTGTCCCTTGCGGGTGCCGACGCCACGGTACCCGTTACATTAACATAATCTGACTGAGGAATCATAGACAAGTAAATATTGTAACTGTGGTCAAATGTAAATTAACTTGTGCCTATTTAACTTTATTCAAAAATTATTATTTAATTCTGCAATTTGCCTTCATTAGCGATTATCATCAATTTGATTACACAGATACTAATTAAACTAAACTGAGCTAGACAATGGCATCTCTGAATTCAATAATGAAATGCCTTTAACTGAAAATTGAATGTTTAATCTTATTATTATACATTACTGACACTCTATCCTCCAATTTGATACTGTTAAGTGCTTTGACACAATCTGTATTGTTAAAAGCAATATATAAATAAAGGTGACTTGACTTCATGCCGATCCAGTGAGCATTGTTTCCGCGTGTGATGCACGCACGTTTGCGTTTAAATCTGTTCATCAAATTACGTTAATGTATTAACCAGCATTTGTGACCGATGAACAATGCATTTGTTACGGTATATTTTAATCTTTGATAACAGTAGGTAATAAAAACACAACGGATCATGTTAGGTCTGGTCCAATGAAAAAATATTAACAGATAGAACTCAGGACATTTTTGTTCATGTAAAATATAGGGCCTACCTCATTGTCATGTTCTAGACTTGTTATATTTAGCTTTAAATAAAAAAAAGACTACCTTAATATTGTGGCAGTTTTTTTCTCTGTGGTATCGAAAATGGTATCGAATATCGATATTTTTCAAGGTATCGTATCGAAGTTAGAAATTCTAGTATCGTGACAACACTAGTCCACACCAGACACGCGACAAAATCAATCACAAACCACAGCCAATCAGAAGAGAGTGTGGGCGGAGTCTCTCTGTAAGCGCACTGCATTTGCAACCAAATCAATTAAAAATCACAGCCAATCAGAAGAGCGTGTGGGCGGAGTCTCTCTGTAAGCACACTGCATTCGCAACCAAATCAATTAAAAATCACAGCCAATCAGAAGAATGTGTGGGCAGAGTCTCTCTGCAAGCACACTGCATTCACAACCAAATCAATTAAAAATCACAGCCAATCAGAAGAGCGTGTGGGCGGAGTCTCTCTGTAAGCACACTGCACTCACAACCAAATCAATTAAAAATCACAGCCAATCAGAAGAGCGTGTGGGCGGAGTCTCTCTGTAAGCACACTGCATTCGCAACCAAATCAATCAAAAATCACAGCCAATCAGAAGAGTGTGTGGGCGGAGTCTCTCCGTAAGCACACTGCACTCATAACCAAATCAATTAAAAATCACAGCCAATCAGAAGAGCGTGTGGGCGGAGTCTCTCTGTAAGCACACTGCACTCACAACCAAACCAATTAAAAATCACAGCCAATCAGAAGAGCGTGTGGGCGGAGTCTCTCTGTAAGCACACTGCACTCACAACCAAATCAATTAAAAATCACAGCCAATCAGAAGAGCGTGTGGGCGGAGTCTCTCTGTAAGCACACTGCATTCGCAACCAAATCAATCAAAAATCACAGCCAATCAGAAGAGTGTGTGGGCGGAGTCTCTCCGTAAGCACACTGCACTCATAACCAAATCAATTAAAAATCACAGCCAATCAGAAGAGCGTGTGGGCGGAGTCTCTCTGTAAGCAGACAAAAAAAAGTTTTTCTTTAAAAAAAAAAACAGGGGAAAAACACTCAAGCCATCCGTTACAATCAGTCACTCTTCCACAAAAGACGAAAGCCTGGCATGAGATAACTTATTCACGTGAATAAATGTGATGAAAAATATGAAAACGTTGGTGTTCATTCAATTTTATTTTTATGTCATACTTTCCACAGGCTTAATTCGATCACTAAAAATGCACATCGGTACTTCCTCCTCCTCAATTAACATAAAATCATCCATCGGGCTTGAGTTTGGTCTCTTTTTTTAGGGCTAAATGGTCACTAAGGACTTTGTTGCAATGCATAAGGGAAAATCCTTAACAGCAGCCTTAAAAGTTTCTTAAGTGGCCCCTAGGTTTATTCTAGGTAACCCATAACCTTATAACTGGGCGTTTTCTTAACTTAAGGGCTTTCATGCAACTCCAGAATTCAAGGAATGAAGGCATATTTCCTCAGCGACTTCACCTTTAATGATAATGAAGATCAGCGTCACTCCCCGTGAGACGATGAAAGAGTCGAGCGCCTCGGGCTCAACATCTGCCTAAATCTCTTTCTCTCTTTCTTCCCTCTGGCACTGTGAAGTACCCAAAATATTTCCTCCATTTTCAGTTCATTCAGAATGACATGGATTCATTAAAATTTAATATTAGTGCTCTTTTGGAAATAAGAACATTTTACCAGAAGGTTAACGTCAACAGAATGGACGGTAACACTTTGTTTTGCTAATTTATTAGAGTATTAGAGTATCAGTTTTATGCTGAAAGTGAACTAGATGTCTTGAGTCATGAGCGTTAGTCAACAGTCTGGCAGCAAACTAAACATTTCAAGGGGTTCTTCTGGTTTATAATTAACATTTTAGCTGATCATTATGTCTAATTGAATAGACGGAGACGCTTGTCGGTTCTCAGAGTGCCAAAGCTGCTCATGGAAAAGACAAAACTTTGAGAACTTATTCACAGACTTTTTAAGAACAGAACATTCTGTAACACTCCAGCCTCTATATATAATATGGATGGGAACGTAATGTAATCATTCTTTTGACACTATAGACAATAATAGGCGCTACATGCATAAACTAAACAAAAAGAGATTAAATTTTTTGTCAACATACATTTTATTTTATTGCATTTTATTTATTGCATTGCATTGATAATTGTATTTAAGCATATTATTATTTTTTGTTAACAATCCTTGTTTACTCTAGTAGCAATATCAAATTAAGTAAAAAAAATAATAATTTGTATTTTGCATTAAGTTTCAGAAAAAAACACCCAAGTTAAACTTACTTGAGATTATTTTATTTTATTTTGCATTAAATGTAAATGTACAGTTTCGAAGAAAAACAATGCAAACTTACTAAAATTATTTTATTTTATCGGAATGCATTACATTGCACTAATAATTTTGTTTAAAATTATTTTATTTTGTAATAATACTTGTTTACTACAATACGATTTAATTGAATTTTTATACTTCATTTTATAGTGCTATAAAATTAAGTATTAAAATTAAATTAAATTTGATTGTGCATTAAGGTAAACATACAGTTTCAAAAAAATATGTAAACAATGTATAATTACATGAAATTATTTTTATTTTTATTATTATAAAAAAATGTGTATCTTATTTTATTGCATTGATTATTATAATAATACAATAGTATTTATTATTATTTTATACATGCATAAACTAAACTAAAACAATATAATTTTTTGCCAACATACATTCTAAATGTTCTGAATGAAACTTTAACAACATATTGTCATATGAACAACCAGTTTCAACAGAAATGGTTTTAATTTAGAACTGACGGTATTTCCTGCTGTGAGAGAAATTGTTTTTGATGAGATTTGCAGTCTGAATTAAATGTGATGAGAATTATTATACAGGCTCATAAAATCCATCTTTAATTAAAACGCTACAATAGTTGAATGTAGAATGAAAGAAGTGTTAACTGGTCTGATGGAGAGGCCAGCTCACCGTCACATGTGGGCAGAGGATGGCTCCACCAGTGGTTCTTCTCACACACTAACTGGTCCTCGTGGCTCAGTCTGTATCCGGGCTCACAGCCAAACCACACCAGCGAGCCGATGGCCAAGTCCTGCCCGTAACGGATCCCGTTTACCGGAACACCGGGATCCAGACAGGAATGAGTGTCCAGAGTGACGCCTGAAGCACAGAGAATGCAAACCAGAGATTATTTGACATCATTTAATAGTTAAAGTGATATTTTTATTAATAGTTAAAGTCAACATTTTATATTATTTAAAATATTTATTATTATTTTATTTTATTGTGCACTAAAGGTAAATGCAAAATAAAAAAACATGCAAACTTACTAAAAGTATTTTATTGGAATGCATTGCATTGCACTAACAATTGTGTTTAAAATTATTTTGTTTTTTAATAATCCTTGTTTACTCTGGCAGCACTATAAAATTAAGTATAAAATTTCAATTCAATTGTATTGTTAATTAAGGTAAACATAGTTTAAAAAAAATCATGTAAACTATGTAAACTTACCTGAAATTATATTTATTTTATTGCATTGATAATTGTATTTATTATTATTTTATTTGTTAATAATCCTTGTTTACTCCAGTAGTAATATAAAATGAAGTAAAGAAAAATAATTGTATTGTGCATTAAAGGTAAAAAAAAACTAATGTAAACTTTATTTTATTTTTGCAATGCATTGCATTGACAACTGTATTTATCATTACTTTATTTGTTAATAATCCTTGTTTACTCCAGTAGCAATATAAAATTAAGTAAAGAAAAATAATTGTATTGTGCATTAAAGGTAAAAAAAAACTAATGTAAACTTTATTTTATTTTAGCAATGCATTGCATTGATAACTGTATTTATCATTACTTTATTTGTTAATAATACTTGTTTACTCGGGTAGCAATATGAAATTAAGTAAAAAACTGTTTTTTATTTTTTTATTTTATCGTTTATTTTACAGCATTTATGGTTGTAAGCAGCAATGCTGCAAACGGTCTGAAAATATGAAAGCACAGTTTTTGTCAAATCAATAAAGCACACTAAATCGCAAAAAAGGGAGGGTGGAGGAAAGAAATGGTGAGAGTGAGACAGAATACTACAAAGAGAAATCCTCAAGCTGTTTGCTTGTGTGCAGAAACAGATACGATTCAGGTTGAAATATCATTTCTCAGGCAAAAGGCACAGGGTTTATAAAGACGGCCGACTCACTTTCATAAAAGAGCTTAAAACCACTGTTAGAGCGACTGTTATCGGTGGTGAAGAGAAGATACAGGAAGTTTCCGCTGCTGAACAGGAACTGAGGGACTTGGGTGCCATTTAAAGAGGCGATAAGGGGCGAGAGGAGATTAGGCCCATCGTGAACCTCCAGAAAGTCATAATTGAGTTCTGTCTGGAACCTGCCGGAAATAAAACAGATCAAAGAAAGGAGATTAAAAAAATGACACGGTGAAATGTGTTTCTATCCAGACACACAAAAACAAACAGCTCATTACCCACGGCTGACCAACTGTTGCTCATTGACCGCCTCTGTTAATGAGAAGCCAGTGTTCACACTGTTTACTGAAGGGATCAAACCGCTTTGTGATGTGTGAATACACACAGATCTGCTGCCGTGAGCTTGCTTTTAATGGAAGAGATGAGCTAATAATGAAAATGCAGTTTATGCATCCAAACCGGTATTCTTTCTATCTTTCAGCAAAATAACATTCATTACAATAAAAACAAAATGAATCAATAAAAGAGTCGAAAATTTCATGCAAGTTATTCTTCTGAAGATAGTCTTATGAAATCACGTTATCATTGCCTGACAAATAGAGCAAAAAATAGATGATGGAAGGAAGGATAAATAGATAGAAGGATGGATGATGGATGGATGGATGAATGGATGGATGATGGATAGAAGGATGGATGATGAATGGATGGATGGATGGATGATGGATAGACGGATGGATAGAAGGATGGATGATGAATGGACGATGGATGGATGGATGGATGATGGATAGATGGATGGATGGATGATGGATAGACGGATGGATGGATGGATGATGGTAAGACGGATGGATGGATGGATAGAAGGATGGATGGATGATGGATAGACGGATGGATGGATGGATGATGGATAGACGGACGGATGGATGGATAGATGATGGATAGACGGATGGATTGATGGATGAATGGATGGACATATGATGGATGGATGGATGGATGAATGGACGAATGATGGATGAATGGACGAATGATAGATGAATGGATGGATAGATGATGGATGATTGATTGATGTATTGATGGATGATGGATGGATAATGGATAGATAGATGGATGGATGATGGATGGATAGACGGATGGATATATATATATATATATATATATATATATATATATACTCTATACATCTCACACAAAGCGATCATATGATTTCAGAAGACTTAAATTCAAACAAGGCACGTGCACTTTTATGATAACTTTATTTATTTATTTATTTTTTCACCCACATTCCAAGTATTTTGATAGAAAAGAGCAGCCAGCACATTTATCATAAGATCTCCTTTCATATTTTACAGAAGAAAGAAAGTCCTGCAGGATTTATTTTAGTGAAAAGTAAAAAAAAAAAAAAAAAAGCCGGAGAAACACAATCCAGTCTTTTGTGCTCCATCTCGAGGCGTTCGCTCCCGGGAGTCAGTCGTATCAAACTCCAGATCTGATGCTATTTCAATGCGCTACTCAAGGGAAGCATTGCAGTGCTAATGAAATAAAGTCAACCATTCGTAACCAGATATAGATTAATTCCATTTCCCTTTCACAGTTGCCTATGGATCAAGCCCGTCGATGTAACACTGTGCCATCATTTATTCAGACGCTAATGTTGAGCCGCTCTCGGTCGGAGTGCCATGACAAACACTATCCGGAAACATGTGAACTTTCCCGCATTCAGCTGAGGCTTACGATTCAATTACCTTTGACATTACACTTTATTAACTAGACTCTTACAGCAGACCGAGACTTTATAAAAACTCACACCCAAAGGACACGGATAAAGATATATGAATATGTTGCTTCTGTAAGCGTGATATGTGCTGAAATGATTTGTCGCTGAAGAGAGCTGATGCCTCAGTGTGTTTCTATTGGATGAATGGAGTGAAGGATGGATGGATGAATGATGGAGGGATGGATGATGGAGGGATGGATGATGGAGGGATGATGGAGGGATGATGGATGGATGGACTGATGGATGGATGGACAATGAATGGATGATGGACTGATGAATGGATGATGGATGGACGATGGATGGACTGATGGATGGATGATGGATGGATGGACTGATGAATGATGGATGGATGATGGAAGGACTGATGGATGGATGATGGATGGACTGATGGATGGATGAATGGATGAATGGATGGACTGATGGATGGATGGATGGATGGATGGATGGACTGATGGATGATGGATGATGGATGGATGATGGATGGACTGATGGATGGACAATGGATGGACTGATGGATGATGGATGGATGATGGATGGACTGATGGATGGATGGGTGGATGGATGGAGTGATGGATGGATCGATGAATGGATCGATGGATGGATGGGTGGATGGATGGATGGATGGAGGATGGATGGCTGATGGACTGATGGATGGATGGATGATGGGTGGATGGATGGATGGATGGATGATGGACAGATGGATGATGGATGGATGATGGATGGATGGACGATGGATGGATGGATGTTGGACAGATGAATTGACGGATGAAAAAACTCACACCCATAGGACATGGATAAAGATATATGAATATGTTGCTTCTGCTTTTTTCTAAGCGTGATATGTGATTTGTGCTGGAGGGTAAAGCTGATGCCTCAGTGTGTGTGTATTCTCAGAGCGATCCTCCAGACCTGTCAAAGCTGATCTTGATGGAGCGTCCCGCCTCGGCCTCGATGACCCACTCGCAGCTCAGGGAATCTTTGTAGTATCCGGGCCACCCCGGGGACAGAACCAGTCCCACCGGAGCCGTGAAATGGCCTCCACACGGGGCTGCCGTAACATTTAAATATACACCAGCAGAATAATTATTAGGACACTTCAATTCGGCAGAGAAACCTCCTCTACTCTGCAAAAACAAACATTTAGGGCTTTTTTTCAGTAGAATGTCTAAATATTCATATGATGCTATTCAAAAGATCATTATTTTGATTATTGGGTGTAACAGAACATATCCTTTACTGTTAAAAAATCAATGCAATAATGTTCATTATTGCAGCACCTCTTTTCCCAGTCTGTCTGAAACACGCTGATATCTACAAAGCGAAGAGTGCTCTAATTGGGCGGCTGACCCAGTGCGCTGTGATTGGCCGAACACCTTGAGCGAGTGTCTGAATTGTAACGCCCCTCTTTAAGGCTTCTAAAGCATTTGTAAACACAAAAACACACATCAGCAATAATGTACAGTATGTGAAAAATAATGTTTTTTGAACATTAAAGCATGTTAAACTATTCTATTAAACCCAATAAAAAATAATGAACTTTTAAATAAGCATCATATGTTCACTTTAAATATTGTGAAGAAAATTGGCAGATATTTTCTTGTTTTAAGCATAAACTAACTTCATTTTGATTTTTTTTTTTTTTTTTTAGAAAACAAGACTTAAAAACATTGTACTTATCAAGTATAGTCTTAAAGGGGTCATATGCTGCTATTCATTATTTTGGTTATCAGGTGTAATAGGATATATTAATGTACTTTATTGTAAAAAAACCCCACTATTTTTAACATTATTGCAGCACCTCTATTCCCAGTCTGTCTGAAATGCAGTGATTACTACAAAGCCCCGCCTTCTGAAAAGCCAAGAGTGCTCTGATTGGCCAGCTGACTCAGTGCATTGTGATTGGCCGAACACCTCGAGTGTGTGTCTGAACTGTAATGCTTCTAAAGCATTTGTAAACACACAAATAGAGCAGCTGCAATAATGTACACTATGTGAAAATAATGTATTTTGAATATTAGCATATTAACCTATTTTGTTACACCCGATAAAAAAATTATTAACTTATAAATTAGCATCATGACCCCTTTAAATATTGTGAAGAAAATTGGCAGATCTTTTTTTCTTGTTGTTTCTTGTTTTTTTAGAAAACAAAACTTAAACTTTGTACTTATCAAGAAAATCTATCTTGATATAAGTATTTTTATATATTTGTTACAGTACAGCATATTTGAGTTAGCTATATGGTTCTTTGGAGATTAAAAAGTTCTTGTTTTAAAGGTGCTGTAAGCAAATTTGTAAGACGCACAAAATGCCTCTAACTACCTGACAGATATCACTGAAATAAGTGTCTGGAGAAATCACTCCAGTCTCTGGAAAAAGCAAGGGAAAAGAACAGGCGGACGACCCACGCTTTTCTTTGCCAATCAGAAACACCCAGCAAACACAGAACGTTCCCAGCTGGTTATTTTCTTTTAGGAACTAAATAAGAAAATTCTCTGTAGGCTCTTTTTTTATAACCTAAAGAGAACGTTAGAAACGTCTGTTCTGGGAACCAGAAATTGTAAGCTGGGCACTTTCTGCATGTTTTCAGATTTGGTTTTGCAAATTAGGTTTTAATACTTGAAGAAAGCTGTCATCTGTTAGCATAGATACAGCTAACTGCTAGCATCCCCATTCATCTCTACAACAGTTGCACACGGTAATAAGCAAAAACATGACACTTTATAGGGCCAGTTTTGCAGAAAGGTCGTGAGATTTGAGTAACTAAAAAGGCAAGAAGTTTGCAAAACAGCTGCATAGCACCTTTAATCAATAAGCTACGGATGTCAATGTTTGACTATATGTCAAAATGCCCAACATCTGCACACATATTCATAAAACCCTTGTATTTTTCTACTAACTCATCCCTTGAAGCAGTGCCTATGTCTGACAGTGATTTTACCATGGTAAAGGGGGAAAAACAGCTAAAACCAGCCTAAGTTTTTACAGACTGGACCACTTTTTTAGCAGTCACGCTGGGAGTCCATCTTAAATCAGACACATCTAGCTTAAACCAATTAAGAGCAGCCAACCAGGATGTTTTTAGGCACTCTGTTTAACTTATTTAAACCTAACCAGACGCGATGCAATAAGATTCCAGCAACAAGCAATTTGTCTGTCAACACAAGACTCGACACGACTACCAAATGTGGCAAAAACAATCACAAATCACAGCCAATCAGAAGAGAGTGTGGGCGGAGTCTCTGCAAGCTCACTGCACTCACAACCAAATCAATAAAAAATCACAACCAATCAGAAGAGAGTGTGGGCGGAGTCTCTCTGCAAGCACACTGCACTCACAACCAAATCAATAAAAAATCACAACCAATCAGAAGAGAGTGTGGGCGGAGTCTCTGAGAGCTCACTGCACTCACAACCAAATCAATAAAAAATCACAACCAATCAGAAGAGAGTGTGGGCGGAGTCTCTCTGCAAGCACACTGCATTTAATCAAGCACATATTAATATAAATATAACATATAAATATTACATACACAATACACACATAAATATTACACAATTTTAATTTTAGTGACTGAAACAATCTTTGTCAAAGAATACACATATTTGTTCACAGTTTGAACAGTTTCCTTTTATTTATTTTCAAGATCCAAGGGTGAATTATAAAGGTTGCGAAAAATTATATTCAAATTCATGACTGGTTAGGACAAAACCTCTGATTAAGATGGAAAATATGTGTTTTATCGCAATGTCGCGTCAGGACACTGTGTCACCTGTGGTAAAATCACTGTCATGTACAAACTCATATTGCTTAAATTTAAAATGAAACTTCGGTGCTGGTGTAAGTAAGGAATATTTAGAGTCTAGTTCTCTTCAAGACCACATGATCAAATAACTGAAGTTCATTAGATAAATATTTTCCACCATTTTTTGGTGCATCAACTCTAATAAGAAGAGTTGAATAAGAAAGAATAAGAAACCACTTCTCTAAGAGTTCAAGGGATGTAATTTAGACCAATCTTTCCGAAAAGGTTTCCTTCGCTCAGCTTTGATAAATGTATTCCACAGAAACATTTAAAGGGAGGCAAGTGCTTTGAAACCTACCTTCACACTTGGGGATCAAACCACTCCACATCACCTTTCCCTCCTCCAGTTCACACACAATAGTATCCGAGCCTTGCGTCTTTATGAAGCCCTCCTCACACACCACTGATATGGAGCTTCCCAGCTGGAAATTATTACCAAAGCGCTTGGCATTCATCGGCACTCCGGGGTCCGGGCACTCATTGTGTCCAAACGCTGAACAAATAACATCAAAGCACAGAGCTTGTTACTTGCGACGTGACTTACTTAATGAAATGGAGGGGAACGAGCGCATACATAATGCAATACCAAACTGTAGAAAACAAAGGATTGTGGGTAAACACTAGGGTCTTGTACGCCACACAGGCATTTGAGGATTATTTTGGCTGAGCTAATGGTATGATGTTCAGCGAACAGGATTAAGTTGTTTGATGCTGGTGGATAAATGGCTTATGAATTAAATCGAGGAAAATATGTCCTTCCATATGTCCTACTTGACGGCTGTTTCAGAATCAGATTGTAGACAACACTATGCATGCCAACAATGTTGTTAGCAAAAACGAATTTGTTTAAGAGTATTAATTCTTCATAAAGCTTCACGAACTCTTTTAGATAAAAAAGATTTTCTAAAACACCTAAAAAAGCATGTAAATAAATAAATAAATGTTGTTTTTCAGAAACAAAGATGCATGTAAATAACTAAATAAATAGGGTTTTTATTGTTTTTTATTGCTATAACTATATAAATAACAATATACATTTTTTTGTTTGTAATATGTTGTGTTTCTTATTTTTCAGAAAAAAATTATAAATTATATACACTGCAAAAATTATGTTCTTCCCTCAGATATTGAGTCTTGTTTTCTGAAAAATGTATCAAATGAAGTGAGTTTGTGCTGAAAACAAGAACATCTGCCAATGGGGTCACAAAAAAAAAACTTAATTCAAAGGGAAAACAATATGGTTAGTTATTTTAACGATCTAAGCACACGGTCTACAGCACAGGGCGCAAGTGCACTTAGTGCGCGTCTGAATCCACGTTTGCTAGTTAAACGATGGGATAAATGGTCGGTGCTCCCGGCGCTTGTCTAAAAGGGTTGTTCCTATTTTCTTAATGAGTTTTAGGCATGACGGATTTGCTATTTACATGGCGGAATTTGCTAGCGGAAAGGAAACGGATCTGCTCGTGCGTGAGGTTAAAGCTGTGTGTGTGTGTGTGTGTGTGTGCGTGTGAGGTTAAAGAGACCATCTACGGTACAAGCCGGATTCCACTATATCTTTATCTACACAATATCAATATTTTACATCGAAATCCTTTTATTTTTAATATTTGGCATGTGTTTGTGATGCTGGTAGTCCCCGTGTGTGTAATAAGCAGATTGTGTGTGTGTAATAAGCAGATTGTGTGTGTGTAATAAGCAGAGTGCACGCACGTTGTGGACCCGGCCTATAGGTCTTTACCCGCCATTACTAACATGCTCTTTAAATAACAAAAAAAATATTGCGCCATTTACTTTAGAGCAGTTGGTCAATGGCTCAGTCTATTTCAGTTCCTCAAAATAGCAACGCTCCAACATTGCTCCTAAACACACACTCGTTCTCAGACACGCAGCTCATGGGCCACAGATGGGTGCAAATGCATTTGCTATTTAAACAACGTGGCGCAGGATGTGAAAATGAAAACTGCGTCGGGCTGAAGCTAGCAGAACACGCTAGCGTTGCGCCTGGCGCTGCATTGCACCGGGTGTAAGATACGCCCCTATATTTTCTGAGCCCATCAGCAGATATTTTTTCACAAATCTCCAGTCATTTTTCTTCCCCACTAAATGTATCTTGATTCAAGAATGTTTAGATATTTGAACTGGAAAACAAGACAGAAACACTAAGGAAGAACTCTTTTTTTTCTTTCTTTTTTTTTTTGCAGCAAATACAGCCTCAATCTTTGTCATTCTGCTTCTCCAGTAAATGTATATCTTGATTTAAGAATTTTTTTAACTTTTTTTTTGCATTGCAACAAACAAATCATACAGCAAAAACAGCCTCAATCTCTGTCTCTAAACCCCTTGATCCCTCAAGCACTCACTGCTGTAGGAGATGTTGAAGCCTCGGCCGGACATCGAGTGGTCGGCCTGGAACTCCAGCTGGATGATGTTGGAGTTGCTGGTGAGATGTGAAGGCACCTCGGCCCCGGAGAAACGTCCCAGCACCAGCGCCTCCACCAGATCCCCGTCCCGCACCGTCAGCGAGTCGTACGGGGGCTCCAGGTCGAAGTCGTTGAAGGCCAGATGGATCCGGCTGCCCGGCTCAGTGATGATCAGCCACACACAGTTCAGGTTGTTCCCGTATCCCTCGGGATAATCCGGAGACAGAACGGTTCCCATCGCAGCCGTGAAGTTGGACATACAGGGAACTAAGAGAAGGAGGAGATGCTGATGGTTAAGAGCAGAAAAGACTCATCTAAATTCATTGCATAATACAGTATTTGAGTTTGAGCATGAAAAATGTTTTAAAGTCCCTCCAGCGTGAGTTCTTCTCTAAATCAGTGTCTGAACTCCTGAAACGAGTTTCTTCCGGGAACGAACACGTCACAATATTCCTCATTTAAATAATACATACGCAGAATAAAGGGGCGGGGCCTGGTTGAGTTAGTTAGTAGTGTGTTAAACTGGAGGTTATGGTAAGGGGCGGGACATTTCCCAAACACACTCGAAGCGCTCGACCAATCACAACACACTGATCCAGCCGACCAATCAGAGCACAGTGTGCTTTTCAGAAGGAGGGGCTTCATAGAGACAGGAAGTAAACAGAGCGTTACTGACAGACTGGGAAGAGAGGAGCCGCAACAATGGAGAATATGAGGAAAATAATCAACATTAATGCATTAAAACCTGTTCTAGTAGAGCTCAAAATCATATTGAAATGGCATTGCTCTTTGGTACAATGGAGCTGTTTAGTTGTAAATCTCCAAGAGAATTGTCATCTTATCATCTTCCATGAGCGCAGCTGTCATTTAGAGTCTGACAGCCATGTTTAACGGCGCAGAATTTGTTTTGTTTACACACACTGACATAAAGCACAGGTTTAATTAGTCCGACCTCTTGACATCATTTCATTTAGACATGTGTTGCACAGACTCTAAGAGATTCGGCGCTCATAATGAGCTGGCGAGGATGGAGAACTGTGGTCCTAAATTATTTCCTGAATGCACAAGGACTAATGTACCTGAAGAGAGCTAAACGTCTGTGCATTTACATTCATCTCAGGAGAAGTTGGCAGGAAAATTACATCATGGCAACACAAATCTGCGACGTTATGATCACTTAAATGCACTTCTCATAGTAATTATGACTTTCAAGCTCTTAAGATCTTTCTAGGAGGACTGACTTTCAAGTCTTGTCAGAATTATCATATATATATTTTTAAGAAAAGATAGATTTTTTTCAGCAAGGATCCGATTTCAAATAAATGCTGTATTTTGAACTTTCTATTCCTCAAAGAATCCTGTAAAATAAAATGTATGACAGTTTCTACAAAAATATGAAGCTGTTTTCAACATTGCTAATAATCATAAATGTTTCTCGAGCAACAAATTATCATATTATAGTGATTTCTGAAGGATCATGTGACACTGAAGACTGGAGTAATGATGCTGAAAATTCAGCTTTGATCACAGGAATAAATTACATATTCACATAAACCACTGTTTTACATTGTAATAATATTTCGCAATTTTTACTGTATTTTTGCTCAAATAAATGCAGTCTTGGTAAGCAGAAGAAACTTCAAAAATATTTTTTAAAATTTTACTGACATTCATCATGGTATTACTACTGTACTTGATATTGACAAACATGGTATTCATCATAGTGTCCAAAACATGATATTAAAAACAGATTCTGCCACCATCCAAATGGTTTTGATCATAATTAAGTTTTAATTGTGGGTGTTAACCGCATAATTTAGTTTTATGGAAATCGTTAATGAAGAATAGTGATCACACTGGCCAGAAAATACTTCTCATTTAGCCAGTTAATGAAGCAACAGGGTTGTGTGAAAAGACAACATTTCCCATCATTCTCTGTGGCAGCATGCAAATGATGAAAGGCATAAAACATCGATTACGCACTTAATGTGCAATCTTTGCTCTTCATTTTGTTGCATTAGCACTTAAAAAGCTTCTAGTCTGAGAGAAAGAAAAATCAAATTGCTCAGTTTGGTCCAACTAAAATAACACAGATCACATCATCATTACGACTTCTGAAGTTTCTCGTTTTTTTTTTTTTTTTATGGTTTTAGTTTTAGTTAACCATAATACTTGCTAATATGTCTCTTTTTTCGGACACTTTTGATATAAATCATTTTCATCAGCTCGAATTTCGGCCTCTTCTTTATGCAATGCTATGTGTGACTTCAGAAGACTTTTATGGTACTTTTATTGTACTTTTTGGGAGCTTGACAGTGTAAATCATGCCTTACATTCATTGCAATGACAAGAGAAACTAGATAACATTTGATGACAAACTTTGATGTTGGCTTGACAAAGCCAGGTCTGAAGGTTTAAAATAACTTTGAAAAAGTTTTAATCAGAGAAAGTAAAAAAAAAGTTACTAGCATGTTTTAGCATTTTGCTAACATGAATTAGCATGTTGCTAACAAGAATTAGCATGTTGCTAACATGATTAACATGTTACTAGCATGAATTGGCACGTCGCTATTAAGCTTTTGGCACATTGTTGGTTTATTAGCATGTTGCTAAAATGTTATATCACGTTGATTGCATGAATTCGGATGTTGTTATGATTTAACATGTTGCTCGAATGTTGTTAACATGATTTATCACATTGTTATCATGAATTAGCATTTTGCTATAGATAATAATGATATAGAGACTCACATATACAGATAGGGATGTTTGCGGACCACTGATTGTTATTCTGACAGGAAATCATCCGTTCTCCGATGAGCTCGAACCCGAACTGGCACTCGAAGCGCAGAACGTCCCCGTTGGAGAAGCCGGCGCCCTCGCGGAGTCCGTACAGAGGGATCCCGGGATCCCCACAACTTTCCTTGTCGATTTCTGTCGGGAAGCGAGAGAAACCGCAGTGAAGCTTCTGATTCAGTCTTTGAAGGATGAACAAGTAATGTTTTGGTCATCACATTACAAATAAAATTTAAATATGATAATATTTGAGTTTTGAAGTGCTGGAAAAAGATGTGTAATGTACTTGAAAGCATTTTACTATTTCTGTCAAATGTCCATGGTTACAGTGAGTGTTACAACAGTAAAGCCATGGTGAATGTTGCTGATCTGTGGACTTAAAGCCTATAACTAGTTCATTCATGGAACAATGTTTCTTCTGGTTTCCACGTCAGCGCTGTTTGATCCGTTAATAACGGAGAAATGTTAATGCTTCTCACCAGATCTCGCAACGATGTTATTACTTCAGTGGCGAATACAAATGCTTTGTTTACTGGATCTCTTAGCGCTGTGTAGTGACAGTATCGCTTGATCAAGATCGGCACTGACATTAGCCACGTTTCCATTACCCTTCAAATTGCGCAAATTGAAATTGCGAATTGAAAATACCAGAGCGGATTTTGGTCGGCAGGAAAAATGGTCCAACGAATCGTTCGGTTTGTAATGTGTACCGAACCGAAAGCCTCGTACCGAACGGTTCAATACGAATACATGTCACACCCCTACAGCGGAGTGATTTATGAGAGAACAGACTCACCTTTATAGTTGATCTTGAAGCCGATAGAGCCCACGCTTTCATCCGACTGCAGATGAAGCCACATCTGATGGGTCATGCTGACGATGAGGTCTGGGACGAAGCTGCCAGTTAACCTGCCAGTGCAGAATAACAGTCTTAGAGTCGGGGATCATAAAACGATTCCAGAATTCTTGAGGTCAGGAATCGGATACTTGTTATAAATACAAATTCCGATTCCTCTTATCGATTCCTTTTCCATTTCAATATGACTTTAAACCATTCAAGAGGGAGACGAATCGAAAACGCGTGTATCAGTATATTGGATCCGTGCAGCTCTTAAAGTGACAGCACTAATATTCCTGCTGTCGTCTCTATAATAACACTAATCAAACGACAAAGGACAAAGAGAAAATGTACTCGCTCGTGACTGAAAAACTTTTGTAACTACTTGTAAGGAATATTTTATTTATAAAGTGCAGTGTTATTTTACATTTGATTACAGTTTCTGTACCTGAAAATCTTAATACCGTTTATTTCATTCACATCTATTTGTTGTGATTGCTAATTTATTATTTGTTCTTTTTTAATAACTGAGTGTTTACTTGTCTTTAATAATGCTTGAAGTTTATATTAGTTAGGCAAGTTGTTTTTCTATGGTATTATAAAACCACAGGCAAACGTTCCTTGCGTTAGTGTTCTTTAGCCTATTGATTTTTTTTTGTGATATTCAGTTACAATTAAATGTTTTGCAATAAGACTAAATGTGAATGATATCTAAGTTTTTTTTTTTTTATTATTATTATTTTACCTTATTGGAATCAAAATCGTTAAAATGCAAAAGATACCCAACTGTAACATTACTGTGATGTCTGAAGGCAATACTGATACTGAATGATTACTGTATTCATACACAATGTTATTTATTTGGTAGTCCAAGTTGCACTACAGGTCAAACATTTATAGTCAGTATTATTTTTTTATATTTCAGGAGTTTGAGTTTGTGCTTCAAATTCATGAAATTAATGTCCAACATCTTAAGTGTCTGTAATTGTTTGTAGCACCAGTAAAAACAAAAAATATACATAAATCATTGGTGACAAATACTTTTAATAATAATACTTTAATAATACTTTAAAATAAGATTCAATTAATATGTTAAATACTACTTTAATTAAATTTCCTTAAAATAATAATAATAGTAATAATTCTGAGTTAAACAAATAATTAAAAAAACAAACCATTGCAATATGCACACTGTTCAAAAGTTGGTAATATTTTTTAAATGTTTTAAAAAAAAAGTATTTTCTGCTCACCAAGGCTGCATTTATTTGATCAAAAATACAGTAAAAATAGTGAAATATTATTACAATGTAAAACAGCCATTTTCTATGTGTAATTCTAAGTACTTTTATAAATAAATCCAAAGTCCCTTTAAGGCAAGTCATCTGACTCGCGGCCATCTTTAAAAAGCCGTTTCAGCTCCTGTCGCTTTAAACGGGGAAAAGAGGTTATTCCTCCATATTGCACATATTTCTCCCATTCATAGTAATATGAGTGCACTTTGTGTATATCACTTTGTATATCTAAAGTCTTTGATAAAGCATAATCATAAAAGTAGCAAACCCATTTGACCGCCATAAACCCTGAGAAAGGCCTTAATTGAGCCTTACAGTGTGTGTTAGTGCTCCGGCGCCAGGCTTTTGTCCTTGAGGAACGCTCAATGGATCCCAGCTGGCAAAGCGCCAGGCAAATGCGCAAGAAAGCAGCGCAGACTGTCACCAAAGACACCCGGAGACATACGCATGACTGGGAGAAGAGCTGGACGGAAAACTGGTTTGTGAGGAGGAAAATATAGCCGGAGGATTTGAGCCTGTGTGGTTTTTACGGTTTTGTGGCTTTCAAGCTGTTGAAACGAATAACTTCTGCAAAGCTGAACCAAATGCAAGATAAAACACTCGTAGAGTCTATTAAAGTTGGACGTTTTAAAGAGGGAATCAGGGGTTATTCAAAAATTTAATCATTCAAATATTATGCAGACATGTCCGGACACGTGTGGCATCTTACAAAGAGTCTAACTTAGCATTTCATTTCCCTCGTCTGTCTGAAATAAAACAAATTTTTTCACAAAAATCATGTGTGGGTTGTCTGATATGAATTTTATTTGTTATATATATATATTAATAACGCTTATGCATAGTAAATTGTCATGCAAAACTACATAATGACTTGTTGGTGCAAGAAACCCAAGTGGGAAAGAAAAAGGAAAACTGAGAAAAGTGACAAAAATAAAATATTCTAGCTGCAAGTCAGTGGTCAATGCTTATTACTCAACACTAGAAAAATCATTTTGACTTGTTTTCCTGTTAAAATATCCAAAAATCCTTAAAGGAAGATAAATTTACTTGAAAAACAAGATTTCATAAGATATTAAAGGCCTTGAATTAAGTTTATTTTTCTTACTCTGTTAGCAAATAATTCTTGTTTTTAAGCATGGATTTAATGAAACTTGCTAATAGGGAATACACACACACACATATATATACACACACACACACACACACACGTATATACACACACACATATATATATACTAGGGCTGGGCAAGTTAACGCGTTATTATCGCGTTAACGCATTTATTAATTAATGCCGACAATTTTTTTATCGCACGTTAACGCAGTTTTTTTTATTATTATTATTTTGAAAGTCCGTTGCTCACTGGCTCTGAATACACATAGGCCTACAGTCAAACCATGATCACAGGAGGGGTGGGATGTTGGTCAGCCAGCAAATAACCCACCCAAACAAGCAGTGGAGAGAGTCAGGTTCTCTCTGGTGAACAGTTAAAGGGTTGCGCTCCGCGAGTGAATGACAGGTGCTCTATGGATAGTACCTATAAAACCTATAGATAATAACTATTTAGATTCTGGAAACTCACTAACAGCGAGCCGAGGATCAGTCTCTCTTCTAATGATTTGTGCTGCGCGTCCTTTATAAAAAGTTATAGACAATTCAACTTCGGCAACGAGCGGGCGCGTGCGTGAGGCGAGCATGACCGAAACAGTTTCACAGGAACGCACCCGCTTGTCGCTGCACCTTGTGCTCGACCACTACACCTCACTCTTGGCTGATTTATACTTCTGCGTCGGACTTACGCCGAAGACAATACGCTATAGACTACGCGTTGGTTTTCATTTATATCTCTGCGTCGTTGTCCGCGTTGACGCGCAATTACACATGCAGAGGGAGCATGTGAAACCCGGGGTGCGGTTCTAGCAATCACAGCGCTTGCGGTACACGTAGAATTGACGTTACATTTTTGGAGAGGTGCACGTCAGGGTACGCCGAAGTGTACGCGCGCTACACAGCCACGGCGTGAGTATAGAGTATAAATTGTTTTTTTTACTCTGTTTAATGTAATCTTATGTGGGAAACCATGGCATGACCAAACCTAAGCTACTATAAGTAACGTTGGTCGACTTATATAGTAGTGATCATGACCTCTGACTACTACATAGACTGTTTCTGCTGCTCCCTGATAAAAGATACCTGTTGATACCTGTTCAGAAAAAACACAAGAAAACTGGACTCGTTTTAACAAACTAGATAAAAGGTAATGCCCTGGCAGTGGCAAATAGCTTTGTTTAAATATTTGATTACATTAATGTTTAAGTTGAGATTTGAGATTACTGTGTAAAGGGAATACTGCTGGTATAAAAGCACCTTATTTGTTTAAAGTTATTGCACTTTTGTGTATATAGCAGTACATTTAAATCAAAAGTGCGCAATACACTACTTTAGAAGTCATTATTCAATTTTGCGCATAACAATGCGATTAATCGCGTTTAAACATTTTAATCGTTGCCCAGCACTAATATATACTAATATATATATATACAGTATATACACAGTACACACACACATATACACCCATATAAATACATACATATATACACACACATATAAATATATATACACACATTAACTTGAAGGCCTTAATTTTGCATATCTTAATAGATTTCCCATATTTTAAGCATGTCGTGTTTCTCAAGTAAATACATCTTGATTCTTGATTTAAGGATTTTGGATATTTTAACTGAAAAACAAGATAAAAAAAGCTTATTTAGATTATGTTTTTGCCAAGCAATCCACTGCGAAATGTGATTTTTTTCCTTGATATTTCTGTCTCGTTTTTCATTACAAACATCTAAACATTCTTAAACCAAGATACATTTACTCGAAAAGCAAAAAGTCAAAAAGATATAAAGTCTTGTTCACTGAAAAATGCATAAAATTGAATTGAGTTGTGCTTAAAACAAGAACAAATAACTGGAAAATAAAATTGAAAAATAATGGGAAAAAAAGTTAAGCACAAACTCGCTTTATTTTTATGCATTTTTCAGTGAACAAAGCCTTCAGTCTTCTTGCTTTTCCAGTAAATGTATCTTGATTTAAGAATGTTTAACAAGAGTTTGCAGTGCACAAAACACTCATCATAACACACAACTGAAGTATAGCACTGAATCTTACACTTGTATGATTGTTTTGGAGTCGCCAACCTCTCCACCGTCTCCGACAGTCAGCGTATCGTATCCCAGCTCCAAGTCGAACTCTTCGAAATTGATTTGAATAACCTGCGATGGGAAGAAAACGACAGAATCAGTGGAACGCCACTGGAACCAATGACCGGTGGGATTTCTCCATACGCTTTCTGTTACACACAATGAGAATGCGTTCCTTTAATTAAGCTTCTCAAATCTAGAAACATCATTAAATATAAATGATACACACTGTTCTCAGTAAATATGATATTCATGAGCACAGCACTTGGCCACAGCATATGTTGTTGCCTGTATATTTTTGCATACGCTCTTGTGCTATAACTGAAAAATTCTGCTGGGACAATACATCAATTTCCCAACAAATCATCCACACATCCAATGAATTTTCAGAGAGTGCTTTCAATCAGCGGCTCAAACTAGCGAGTAAACAGTGGAGTGACTTGTACATT
This sequence comes from Gila orcuttii, assembly GCA_026230005.1. Classification (NCBI taxonomy): domain Eukaryota; kingdom Metazoa; phylum Chordata; class Actinopteri; order Cypriniformes; family Leuciscidae; genus Gila; species Gila orcuttii. The sequence continues at coordinate 43,003,819 of JAPDVR010000018.1, read as the reverse complement.
AACATCGCCAGTTTGCATAATCACCCCCCGGTGTGTGTGTGTGTGTGGAGAGACGATGAGCCATCAGAACTGCCCTTCTGCCACATTTACCACACATATGAGGGATTCTTCACATCTGGGGTTTATTAATATTAACGCTAACAGATTTCAACTTGTTAAATGAAGGTCGCATTAATAGCTGGGAAACTTTTCACCACTATTGGGAAAAGTTACTTTTAAAAGTAATGCGTTGTAATATTGTGATACTCCCTATAAAAGTAACTAAAGTAATCTGCGCTAAATTAGTTTTCCGTTTTTAATAATTTAACGAATACTGAATTATTTGAAAAAGTAACTTGTTTTGTTGTAAATTCTAAAGTAATGCGTTACTTTACTAGTTACTTTGAAAGAAGTAATCTGATTACATAACTCACTGATTACGTAACTCACTTTTCACCGTGCCTTTTTCATTTAGTTCTGCTACTTTTTTAAATGTTTCTTAAAATGATAATAATAATAATTCTGAGTTAAACAAATAATTAAATAAACAAACCATTGCAATATGCACACTATTCAAAAGTTGGTAAGATTTTAAAAATGTTTTTGAAGGAAGTATCTTCTGCTCACCAAGGCTGCATTTGTTTAATTGAAAATAGTTCATATTTTTATGGAAACTGTGATACATTTTATTTTTTCAGGATTCTTTGATGAATAGAAAGTTAAAAGGAACAGCATTTATTTGAAATGGAAATCTTTCCTAACATTATAAATAATAAATTATACATTTACAATTATACATATACATTATAAAAGTTTCTTTTCTCTGACTTTTAATCAGTTTAATGTATCATTGCAGAATAAAAGTATTATTTTCTTAAAACAATTAAACTAATAAAATCGTCCATCAGAACTGTCCTTCTGGCACGTTTTCACTGTTGCATGGGAAAAGTTACTTTAATACGTTATAATATTGTGATACTCCCTATAAAAGTAACTAATTGTATTACTTAGTTACTTTTTATGGACAATAATGTGCTACATTACTTTACATTACATTACTATTGCGTTTTTAAAACATTTTTAAAGGAATACTGGATTATTTGAAAAAGTAACTGTAAATTCAAAAGTAATGCGTTACTTTACTAGTTACTAAAAAAGTAATCTGATTACATAACTTGCTTTTCACCATGCCTTTTTCATTTCAGTTCTGCTACTTTTTAAAATGTTTCTTAAAATAATAATAATAATAATTGGGAAACTTTTCAACACTGTTGCATGGGAAAAGTTACTTTAATGCGTTTTAATATTGCGATACTCCCTATAAAAGTATGTAATTGCATTACTTAGTTACTTTATGGAAAATAATGTTCTACATTACTTTTGCGTTTTTATTAATTTTAAGGAATACTGAATCATTTGAAAAAGTAAATGTAAATTCAAAAGTAATGCATTACTTTACTAGTTACTTGGAAAAAATATTCTAAAAAAATATTTACATCAACAAACCATTATAATATGCGCAATATTCAAAAGTTTAGAGTTGATAAGATGTTATCTATGTGAATATATAGTAAAGTGTAATTTATTCCTGTGATCAAAGCTGAATTTTCAGCATCATTACTCCAGTCTTCAGTGTCACATGATCCTTCAGAAATCACTATAATATGATGATTTGATGCTCAATAAACATTTATGATTATTATCAATGTTGAAAACAGCTTTATATTCTTGTGGAAACCGTGATACATTTTATTTTACAGGACTATTTGATGAACAGCATTTATTGGAAATGGAAATCTTTACGAACATTGTAAATGTTTCTTTTCACTGACTTTTGATTAAATTAATGTATCATTGCAAAATAAAAGTATTAATTTATTTTTTAAAAAAAATTTGTGATAAATGTGTGAAAATGATTAATATAATATTATATATATATATATATATATATATATATATATATATATATATATATATATATATATATATATATATATATATATAAGAATGAAATTAAGCAGTTTACAGGAGGTCCAGAACAAAGCCTGTTACGGCGCTAATATTATTAGTGTTATACTAATGAAAACGATCAGGCTAGCATAAGAAAGTCCTGCTTTGCCCCTTTAAGTTCATATATTAACTTCATTTATTGTGTTAACACAATAATAATGCCAATGAGCTGCCCATGGGTCTCTAATAATGGGTCTGCGGAAAGCGCAATAAAATTTGAACTTTGCAATTCCATCGGGCGAAGATAAATGAGGTAATAATGTTATGTGTGTTAGGGCTCATTTGCATTTCTCACCAGAGGAAAGCTCAGATTTAGCAGCAATTGAGGACACAAATCAGCGATTTGCTAGTTGCTAATGGCCTGGCAAGAAATGGGTAGAAAAAATGTTTCGAAAAATTGAAAATCTACACCTGAGCTCATGGAAAGAAAAACTGTTGTCTCACAAAATCTACTGTAAATTGCATAATGCATACCTATCATAATAGTTAATATTCTTCTGTGTTTTTAGACCAAAATGGTGATGCTTTCATTGACGAGGTTTAATAAGACGATTAAATCCTAATGTGAGATATTGACACGTCACAAGGAACCTCTCGCAACGACACGCTTCAACAGAGCAAAAATCAAACAATCATACTAAAATAAAGACATTATAATGCTGTACATCTGTTTAGAAAACTGACATTGGTTTTAAATATGAAAACACTCTTCGAAGGAAAGATTCTGTATGGGATCTTACAGGGTCCATCAGGCGACAGAAGCTGCATTCAGTGGATTTAGTTTTAATTATTTTTGTTTTAACTTTTTTACATTTAATTTTGTGAATTAAGCAGCTGGTAAACAAATTCATCTTTATATAAAATATTGACATGTTCATATACAATATGAAATATATGTATGTTTACATAAACATTATATGTACACATTTTTGTAAAATTTTGTAAAATACATTTAAATTTTAAGAGAGAGAGAGTATGTGTGTGTGTGTGTGTGTGTGTGTGTGTGTGTGTGTGTGTGTGTGAGAGAGAGAGAGAGAGAGAGAGGTAGTGAGTGAGTGAGTCAGTGTGTGTGTGTGTGTGTGTGTGTGAGAGAGAGAGAGAGAGGTAGTGAGTGAGTGAGTCAGTGTGTGTGTGTGTGTGTGTGAGAGAGAGAGAGAGAGATAGAGAGAGGTAGTGAGTGAGTGAGTGTGTGTGTGTGTGTGTGTGTGTGTGTGTTTGTGTGAGAGAGAGAGAGAGATAGAGAGAGGTAGTGAGTGAGTGTGTGTGTGAGAGAGAGAGATAGAGAGAGGTAGTGAGTGAGTGAGTGAGTGAGTGAGTGTGTGTGTGTGTGTGTGTGTGTGCGTGCGTGCGTGCGTGTGTGCGTGTGTTCTACCTTATTGGGGTTACTGGCGCTGATAATCCAAACACACTGCGAGTTACTCTCATACTGGATGGGGAAATTGGGCGATGTAAACGTTCCTGAAGGACCGAAGAGGTTCATCCCGCATGTTTTCACTGCAAACAAAACACACAAATACACACAGATAGTCATTTATCAAAAGGCAGAGAAGCCGAACACTCAAAAATAAAGTAAAATTTAAATGAACTTTCAGCATTTTTTTCATTTTTTTTTAAGATTAATGCATACATTATTACAAATAAGCTAACTTTTTATTTCGAAAAGGTGAAAAAATTAACTGTGTGCAACCATTTGTGTAAAACCAGATGTCACATGGGGCAAAATACATTATTATAAGAGGAACGCTATGAAAAAATACTAGTTTTAAATAATTTAAGACTGCTACAGAAGAAGCATGGCATTAATTTATGTTATTTTTAACTAAAACGCCGTACAGACGATGACACACAAATATGAACATGTCCACATTCAAGCATTTCAACAGGCTCAAACAGCCACTTTACAGCAGATTTAGTTCACAAATAACTAACATAATGATTTCATTGACAATAATCAATACTAAAATTCATTAGTAACTCTCAAGCTCCAGCGATATTGAATATTGAATATTGATATTGAATCCGTGAGCTAGTGAATGAAAATCAGTCTGATTCACAAATGAATCATTCAGTGATATCAGTGAACCGATTCAGCAGGTTCGTTCGAAAGAATCATTTCGTTCACACAGTTAAACATCTCTGAGAGCGTGGCGATTTCTTCCGATTGAATTCACGAGAAACAATGTGTTTTTAAGGAATGTAAAAAAAGTAAGATATAATGCTTTGTAATATAGTAATGAAGTAAGTGAGTGGTGTTACGTTTGCAGACGGGTCTGTGGTCGCTCCAGGCCGCGAACACCTCCGCAACTCTCTGACACGTGATGATCTTAGATCCCTGAAGCACGTGATCCTCGTCACAGATGAACTGAACCATCGCACCGATGCTGAACACACACACACACACACGAGTCAGAGAATCAATGAAGAAATTGAAAACCACAAATTGATCAGGCCTCGTGTCAGAGCAAATGTCAGGAAGGAATAATCAGGGATTTCACTGCTACTCAAATAACTATACGCACAGACATCCTTCATGCTGGGAAATGTCCCCATTATTTTTTTTTACATGGCTAATTTTGTCCCGACTTTATGATTTAATAGCTTTAATTAATTCCTTTTTGATTTTTTTTATGAGTGGTCGTTTCAACTGAATGTGACAGAGGTAAAGTAGTGCTTTACAATTAGTCTACTAATCATACAGTGCAATAAAAAAATAAAGAGAATAGCAATATTCATATTTAAGCATATAAAATTGTAATAGAAATTGTATAATAAATGTGTAAATTTTTGCTAAATTAATAATTACAAGAACATTAGAGAGAAAATATGACATTCAATATGTTTGCAAAAAATATTAATATTAAATGTTATTAAATTAATCATTAACAAAAAATATTAATATTATATTAGATTTGTTACTTATAATTTTACATTACATACTTTTTTAATTGAGCTAAATTACTAAATTGACATTTAAATTAATACTTTGACTATTAATATCTAAAAAATGTGTAAATGTATTAATAAATTGATATTTAGTAAATACATATTTTGCAAAAAATATTGATATTTTTAAAAGAAAAGAACATTTAAAAATGTAGTTGCATTATTATTTAAATTGACATATTTTTGGTAAATTAATATTAAACATATTAATATTAATATTTAAGCAAATAAAATAGAATATTTTACATCATGTAATCTTTTTCAAATTAAATAAAATGCATCACAAATTCGCGATCACTTAATGTAGATCAGCAAGATTATTTGCTGCTTCAAATTATTACCTAATGAGAACATATTTCTGTCAGATCATATAACCTCAATGATAATTGTTGTTTGAATAATTTGATGCTTAAGTGTTACTGTTTACTTTTCAGTTTCGGCTTGTAAATGAGCAAATAATATCTCATAGCCTTCCTGTTACAGGCTATCAAGCATTTCATTGTTTCCAGTCCAAATATCTACAAATTCTTATGTCATTTTTACTCATAGTAAATGCATCTTGATGTAAGATATCATGTCCTGTTTTCCGGGCGAATTCATTAAAATTAAGTGAGTTGATGCTTAAGAAAAAAGCAAAATTATCTGCCAATGGGGTAAGAAAAATAATCTTAATTTAAACAGAAACAAGATTATTTTTCTGACCCCTTTAGCAAATAATTTAGCTTGTTTTAAGGCGAGACATTACAGGTGAATAGGGTAACATTTTGAACTATCAGATATCACCATGAAACTTTCCCAGTTGATTACCTACATTAATATGAGAAAGAAAATGTATTACAAGTTTTCTGTAATTTAATGTTTAAATATGCAAATTTTGCATTATCTAATTAAATATGCACTAATTTGCATATATATGCATAAGTATTGGACAAAGCCAGGTTCAAATTTATTTTTTCATTGTGTTCGTATATTAGATAGGAAAAAAATTACAGAGGGATTTATGGATATCTACTTTTGTTATTCTGTAAATCAGAATATACTGTCAATAGCCTTAAAAATGATTTTTGCCATGTTTTTTGGAATAAAATGTTATATAAATCAGGCTAGGAATAATATATTTACAAATCCCTCAGTAAATATCTTCATAATATAACTAGGTACAAGACTGTAAAGTTTGGTGTATATATGTGCTACTGAACTGGAGATTTCGGACTTGGAGTAAGAGAGAAAAGTCATTTTGAAAAAACAGGCTTTAAAGATTTATATTGTAAAATGAGATTGCGCATTTAGAGTTAAATTCCCCCTTTTACTTTCACGATCGGTTGCTGATAAACAGGAAATGACCATATTTGGATGCGACAGTATTGTACAGGAGAGAGAGAGCTTTCTAATGGTGTGTGTGATGACAGGAGAGAGAGAGCTTTCTAACGGTGTGTGTGATGACAGGAGAGAGAGAGCTTTCTAACGGTGTGTGTGATGACGGTGCCGGCAGCGCTCGCGGAGCAGCGGGAGGATCTAAAATGACAACTTTTGTTGAATTTATGAGAAATCTACAGACGCAAAAAGACAATGTGTAGTAAAATAAAGACCTAAATGTGTATTTCGGACTTTTTTTCACCACAAGTCTGAAAGAAGACGTTATTGAAGACAAATATCCCAAAATCTCAAAATTGACCAGTGAAAAAACCCGATGTTTTTGCCTGCCGTGTCTCGCCTTAAGCATCAACTCACTTAATTTGAATGAATTCCCCCAGAAAACAAGACTTAATATCTTATGTCATTTTACAACTTTAGTAAATGCATCTTGATTTAAGAAATGTTTGATATATGGACTGTAAACAAGACAAAAATACTAAGTAAGAAAAGCCTTTTTTGAAGTGAACGAGGAGGTTTACCTGTAATCTGTCCCGATGCGTTTGCCGTTCTCCGGTTCTCCGGGGTCTGGGCAGAAATTGGAAACTTGTTTGACCATTCCTTCATTCACTGTGGGAGAAATAATGCATATGGAGATATCAGCCTTCATAACCTGTGCTCATGCTCTCCATAACCTCAGATATTGAGCTTTCATCCTCAATCAACAGAGAGTTGGTGCTTTCTCTCATGGTCCGGCACAAATCAAAGGTTTAGATACACAAACAGCCAACTTTAATCTTTAATCCACATGAATTTTATGTGATTCATGTGATTACTTTCTTTGTTATTGGCTTTTTATTTTTTATTGCTTGTTTAGTTTTTACTGCCTGGACTGTTATGTGTATCTTTTAATTTCATTATTTTTATGTAAAGTGCTTTGAGATGCTACTTTTAAAGGCACTATATAAAATAAAGATTATTATTATTAATCATGTTAGTAATGATGTAGCTAAATGTAACTTTAGTACTTTGCTCATTTATTGTGAGAGAAAGCCTCACATCACACATGTGACCTGATGATGACTCTGTTAAACACTAATGTACGCGATACACTCCTGGACATCACAGTTATGGCTATTGACCAAAATCACACGTCTAAATATCCTATGGCACAACTTGTATGATTTATGAATATGATTTATACACTACATGTGACAAAAGTCAATATCTCCTCCATCAATGGCGCATGATAATTACCGTTATGCCGTTATCTTTCTTTAGTGTGTAATGTTGCTGTTTGAGCATTAAAAAGCTCTGTAAAGTTATTCTCTATATCAGTGTCAGTGTTTCTGAATTCCTGAAATGCCTCCATTGTAGTCTTGAGTTTCTTCCGGGAACGAACACGTCACAATATTCCATCAATAATTTCATCCCTTAAAACTCATCTTCGATCACCAAAATGGCATATTTAAATGTTTTTTTCTCTTGAAAAAAAATTCTTCATGTCTTAAAATATCTTGAATGTAACTCGACACCCTTGCCTCATTTAGTATACGTGGTTCTATGAATATGCAAATGAGCCCCGCCTCCACTCACTCACTCAGAGATCCACTCGTCGACGATCACACGTTGATCTGATTGGTTACAAGGTAGTTTGTGGCGTCAGAAACACCAGCGATTTCAAACCGTGTTTTTGAGACTGTCTTTGGTTCACTGCAGTTTTAAGGAGAAAATACTCAGCAATGCTGTCGACTTATGAATTTACACATGGTTTGTCTTAAAGCATATTAAAAACACCACATAGACATTTTGTCTATGTGGTGTTTTTAATACGCTTTAAGCACAAACCATAATTTCAACATTAAAAGCTGGATTTTCAACTTTAAATAATTCATACGCAGAATAAAGGGGCGGGGCCTGGTTGAGTGAGTTAGTAGTGTGTTAAACTGGCGGTTATGGTAAGGGTCGGGACATTTCCCAAACACACTCGAAGCGCTCGACCAATCACAACACACTGATCCAGCCGACCAATCAGAGCAGAGTGTGCTTTTCAGAAGGAGGGGCTTCATGGAGGCAGGAAGTAAACAGAGCGTTACTGACAGACTGGGAAGAGAGGAGCCGCAACAATGGAGAATGTGAGGAAAATAATGCTTGCAAAAAACAAAATGAAGCCATAAAAGGTCCCCATTAAGGGAAGCATTTAGAAAGGGGTGTTTGACAGCAGACTGAGGTCCTGAATAACACTCGCTAATTCCCTCATAACTCATACTTCCAAATGCGTGATGCAGACGCTGTGAAATAGAGGCTCATAAAAATTTGATCCGCTTGTAATTAAGTGTTTGGAGTGCTACATTGTCGAGGGCGAAATGAATCATTGGGTTCGGCGTTTCATCACGTGGAGCCATAAAAAAGGACTTTGAGTGTAAAGCTCATTTCCATAGATAGCGATCGGCATCTGCCGGATCCAGGTTAGGATTGGCCGTCTCAGTCGAGTAATTAAGACTCGGTTGGAGTGAAATCCAACCACCTGCGTGTCCCCTAAAGCCATTCTCTTCCCGGATTCGACATTCTCTTCTGGAGAGCTTCAGTGGGTGAGGGACCTGTAAGTCAAGCTAAGCTCAATTAATCAAAATGCAGATTTCGGTTTCGTCGGATGCTCTAATTTCCTTTGATCCATTTGCTAAACGGCAAGCGGGAGGATTACAAATATGTGGCATTGTTCGTGCTTTATGAATCACAGGCTTTGAAGGAGTAGATGCAAAATCACCAGCGGAATAACATCAACGGAATATTAAACAATTAACAGGGATGCACATCTGAAAGAAATTAACCAGTGAAGAGCTTTTATGACATTAGAGCAACAATATTAACAGCCATAATTACGCATGACATGCAGGAGCACTGAGAGTAGATCTTAAAACTGCTTGCTTTCTACTTGAACAAGCCTAAACAACCCACACCCCCCCCCCCCCCCCACACACACACACACACAAATATTACCAAGAACCAGAACTATGATAGAACTGAATAAACATTGGTTGTTTATGGTTGCCAAACTATGGAAGCTTGTTTCTGCCAAATAATAATTATAAAAAGGGTAATTGCGACTTTTTATCTCACAATTCTGACGATTTTTCTCACAATTGCGAGTTATAAAGTCGGAATTGTGTGATATAAAGTCGCAATTGCAAGTTATAAAGTCAGAATTGTGTGATATAAAGTCGCAATTGCAAGTTATAAAGTCAGAATTGTGTGATATAAAGTCGCAATTGAGAGTTATATAGTCAGAATGGCAAGATGTAAACTCGCAATTGTGAGATAAAAAGTCGCAATTATCTTTTAAAATGTTTTAATTTGGTGGCGGAAACAAGCTTTCATACATACAGTATTCTCAACAAAAAATTTGTTTTATTTGCCACATTAACACAATCTATTATCTGTAATCTGTTTAGAGTCTCATAATTTATAAAACAAGATTTTGGTCAATAAGCCATTCCTTTAACAGTACACACTACTATTCAAAAGTTTGGGGTTTAAAAATATGTTATAATGTGTTTTTCTGCTCACCAAGGCTGGATTTATTTGATCAAAAATACAGTTAAAATTGTGAAATATTATTCCAATGTATAACAGCTGTTTTCTATATGAATATATAGTAAAGTGTAATTTATTCCTGTGATCTAAGCTGAATTTTCAGCATCATTACTCCAGTCTTCAGTGTCACATGATCCTTCAGAAATCACTCTATGATCAATTATCATCATCAATTATTATTGGTACTCAATTATTAATAAACATCCCGTCTTTTGAACTGTAGTGTATATAAAAGTACCATCTGATATATCACATACTGTAACACGATACTGATTTTTGTAAAAAATTATATATTCAGAAAAACAATTAAAATGTTTTCTCTTAGTTTTTAAGTGAAAGAGGGAATTTTATTCACAAAGAAAAAGAAAACACACTTACTTATTGAAAATTTGCTTGTATTGTCTTTTCCAGGTAGTAATTTTACTCCCCTTGATTTAAAATCTCCAGATCGTTTCACTGCTCAAGAGAAAAAACAATAATTAGGTCAATTATAATTCCATGAAGGTGAGATTTAAAAAGCATGCTGCAGAAATACATGAGAAATATCTACGTAATTATTTAGAAAACAAGTTAACAAAGTGTGAAAACAACACGGTTCATTTGAGTCATGATTTGTGTGTTAAAATATAATTATAATATAATATAATACACATTCTCCTACAGTATATTAGGACTGGAATTCACGTCTTAGATTTGCTTCCAATCAAATTCAATGAAAATAACTTGCTTTGATTCAACTTCCGACAGTCGTCTTCTGTTCCTCGTTATAAGAAATCAAGAAATTCTTAGTAATTATAAGGTGATTAAGATTAACAAGCTGATTTTTCTGATATTGAAGTCTGCATGTAATAACTCCTGAATCACATGAAAGCTGTTGGGTCAAACTTTGGCCCAAAATCAAGAGAAAAAACCCCCAATAAATTACATTTAGCAGGAAAGCAAAGCCTATTTTTAGTATATATTTTTAATATATATATAATAATCTTTATTTGTATTCTTTATATGCAGAGGTGTCAATTCCAGGGGTCAGAAAGTAAAAGTCCTGCCATATGTTTATTCCACCCATTAACTCAGTCAGCTGATTTCACTAATTAGTTCTATCTCCTGGCTGAAAAACTGTGCTAATTAGCAAATCCAGGTGATTGGAACAAAATACTGAGGAGGAATTTTACTTTCTGAACCTGGACTTGACACCTCTGTTTATATGCATACACTCAGTTTCATGTGCTATTAATATGTATGACCTGGACAAGTTTTTATGATATTTGCCGAAAGCAATTACCAGAAACGGGAAATCAATATGAATCACACCATTTTTAAAAGAAAATCTATTGAAAACGTACCTTGATATTGAGCGCTGAATCCTTTATGCCGATGGCTGTTGTCTGTGACGAAATGAAGCCGTAACCAGTTCTTGTTGCTGACGATGGGAACGGGAATATTAATTCCTGATAACCTGAAGAAGATGCAGACGGATCAAATCATTTGAGAAACTCTCATCCAGCGATTTATAATCAACACATCTCGGATCTACTCGAACAGGGGAAGACAAAACTCTCACAAACTTTTACTAACCTTGGCTCACAATAACATGCGTTACATCAGCGAGAAAATGCAATAAACTTAAACATTTCTCCTCAGATTCACTAAATCAAGTGATCTGGGGATTCATTTATAAGCGTTGCGTCGCACAGAACAGGCCTGAGAGCCGTACGCACTTCCGACGCATGAGTTGTGATTTATAAAAACAAACTTGACGGGAAAATGTGACCCAAACTCTGACCCAAGCGTACGAAGGTTTTGGAGATGGAGCAGTTTGGCGACACCGATGGTGAGCTGGAGTTAAATGTCTTTTTGGTCACTTTTAGACAGAAAATCTAAAGAAAATGATACATATACAGAAAGATAATACAAATATAATTTCAATCACCAAGCCTATCACTTGAAGCAAATATCAATCTCTTCTTAATGTCCGCGTCAGCGAGCGCGTTTGGGCGTTTAGTGAAACTGACGCATATATAGCCGTAAAATCTAAAACCGTAAATCTTCATTATGAGTCCTAATCATAAATACAGTGCATGTTCACAATAACAGTTCAAATAAATAAAAGAATGATTCAAACTATGTTTTAGTTCTGATATAAACATTTTGATTAAATATGCCATTCTCATTAATGGAGTAAACACTTAAACTACATGAAATCATTACTGAGAAGTTACAACAGTTTTTATATTCAATAAATAGAAATATTTGTTGTGGATGCAATGCTTTTGAACACTTTTCCTCTGGCATGCTGTGTTTTAATGTTTTAATTACAGAGATAATTCTTATCATGATAATAGCAGATTGTCTGAGAAAATAGTTTTGTGCAAATAATGCACAACAAGGTCTACATTAAAAATATAAATCAATTAAAAATACTCCAATGGAAAAGATTGAGAAAAACTTTCTCTAAAATGTATTTTACACTATTTGATTTATTTATTCAAAAACAAGGCAAGGATAGGCTACTAAATGATTTTTATTAATGTAATGTGACGGCACATCCATATTTAATATTTTCCTAATGTCTTGTACCGTTAAACATGTTATAACGTGGATGAATAATCATATGTAAATGATATGCAGATGAGGATATGCATAGTAAAACTAGGCGTTGTAAGCTCATATATGGTTATTTCGGGGAGGAGACGCATGCGCACAATCTTCCTCTGATGGGATTATGAAGTGAATTCTGCGCAGGTTCTGGCGTACACACGGTTTTATAAGTCTGAATATTTTTTTGTGTACGCCATTTTTGGCTTTCTGGCGCACGTACACTTTTAGTAAGGATCCTATGCACAGTTTTATAAATGAGACCCCTGAGCTGCTGTTCACATCCATTTTACAGCGCTTTACTCTTACAGAAAATCAACAATTCTATTTCTGAAAAGTAAATTCAAGAGAAACGTTAAAGATTAAGTTAATACTTAACTGCAAAACAGAACTGACAACAAAACTGCTAAGCTATGAAGGAGTAAATCTTTGGGTGGATGGATTCATGATGTTATTATAAGGTGGCCCTGGTTGCAGAATAAATGGAGGACGTATTTGAAGCGTCACATGCCATAAATGTAATCTTTATAAATTATTGCTATTTACTGAGATGCAAATGACAGAAAAGCTGAAACACCTCCAGGATTCAGCCATAACTTCATAACAGTCAATCGCTGTGACAGTCAAACTCCACAGTAAAACACAGCAAAAGCACTTCAAGGCTGAACCATTTCATCCGTCAAACGACTCGTTCCCAGTGAACTCTAACCCACTCGGCCTCGGCCTGTCAATCAAACACAGCGCTGCAATTATTACAGTGAGATCCGACATGAAGGAACACATATTTCATACTTGAGTCTCAAACACTTGTCAGTTCTGTAATGTCGAAAAGGGCAGACGGGAGATTTTTTGTGCATTTGTAAAATGTCAGGCATCAACGCATGTTGAAGGCTGGATCCAAACCTCTGAGACGACAGACTGACTGAGGTTGATTTCTGGAAACATATTTTGAGATCCAAATTTGGCTCCAGTAACATTCACCATTTAACCCCACGCTACAACTCACTGCAAAAATAACAGTACATAAATAACATAACACTATAATGAAATGAAATAATAAATAAATAAATAAATAAATAAATAAATAAAAAAACATTTTTTTTTTTTTTTTAATAAATAAAATAAAATAAAATAAAAACCCTCCTACAAGTCTTTGAAATCCTTTTTTTTTATATCCTGGTTAAAAAAAATTAAACATGAAACTGAAATTATTTTTAACATAAAAACCTCATAAAATAAAGTAACATACAATAATAAAATAATAAAATAAATAAATAAATAAAAAAAATATCATACAAGTCATACAAGGTAAAAAAAAATCATCATAAAAGGTTAAAAAAAAATTAACATAAAAACTGAAATGATACACTATGATTTAGTTAAACACTAACAAAAACAAAATTAAACGAAAAAAATAAAAACCCTTCTCCAAGTGTGATATCCTGTTTTTATCCTAGTAATAAAAGAACTAAAAAGAAAGAAAGAAATGAAACATACTATAATAAAGATAAAGTAACAAAAACAAAATTGAATAAAAATAAATAAAAATAAAAGTCTATCATATCCAGTTTTTGTTTTTTGTTTATCCTGTAAATGAAACACACTATGATATAGAGTCATTAGATTTGGATCGGGAATGTAATTCAGTTGCAAGCGCAACTTGATGTGTCATTCGTGACTGGAGCACAAACGGTACATGACAAGTGTAATATTTAGGGTTGTTTAAATCCCTCCCTCTAAGTGTGACTGATAATAA
>JAPDVR010000018.1:42947089-42987089 GCA_026230005.1 Gila orcuttii | reverse complement strand
GGACACGGCCGGATACGGCTCACACTATCACAGCTCAGGCTCACTGGAAAAACGCGTCTGGAAAAAAAGTTTTGTAAAATACATTGCATCATTCACGTTTCGCAACAGTTTCAAAGTGAAATGTCCAGTTAGTTTTTTTCCAGAACGGATAAACTTGAATATGGCAACGTTTTATTACGTAGGAGTTTGTACGTATCAATGCAATTCTGAATTTAAGGGGCTGTTTACACGACACCGTTTTCGACCAAAAACGTAAAACTTTTTATGCGTTTTGGCCGTTCATTTACACGACAACGGCGTTTTGGGTGCCTGAAAACGCAAAGTTTTGAAAATGGGGTTTAAAGTGCAAGTTTTTGAAAACGGTGTCCATGTAAACAACAAAAACGTGAATCTCTGAAGACGATGACGTTATGCACATGCGTATTAAGTGTTCAGTCTATAAAGTTTCATCGCCATCTACTGGCCTGGCAGCAGAATACAGCGTTTTTAGTCGTTTACACGGATCCGTGTGAATGTGGATCGTTTCGACAGTGGTGTCGTCTGTACACGGAAAAACTCAAAGGAAAAACTTCTCCGTTTCAAGCATATCGTTGTCGTGTAAACGTACCCTAAATGTCTAATGAGTGACACTAAAAGCTTAATGATCCATTTAAAATAATGTACACCAACACTAAACCCTAAACCTATCCGACAGTGTTAACAAAAGCAAATGTGACATAAAAACGTAATCGTAACCATGGCATTCGCAAACTTATTAAGTCAGTAAAAGTGAATATATAGAGGTGGTTAAGTGATGCAAACTCCAAAATATATTAGTTTACAACTCATGCACTGTGGTAAAATTCCAGGTCGGAGAGCACGATGGCATGGTTTGGCTGCCGTTTCTCCCACCGTGGAAATCTAAACATTGTTGGATATACAATTGAAACATCTTCATTCCACGACTTTGGTTTGGGAAAAACTGTCTCTGGTGCCGTTCGTGTCTCCTTAGAGGGCTTGCTTACTACCGTGTGTCTCCCCAGGTGCGCTGCTATGCTGCCGGCGGTGACGCGCGGATACTCCCCGGCATCTCAAACCACTGAACCTGTTGGCTCCTATTGAAACATCTTCATTCCACGACTGTTGTTTGTGAAAGCTGTCTCAGGTGCCATTCTGCCTGCTACCGGGCCAAATACAAATGACGAGAATACTTTTTGCGCGCAAAAAAACCCAAAAATAATGACTTTATTTCAACTATTCATTTCCTTCTCTGTGGGCCTCGAGTGAGTTCACTAGTGTAACAGCGCAGCGCTTCTGTGTTGTATGTCACACGCATCACACACATGACCAGCGTCGGCCAATAGTGAGCCTACGTGTGACGTAGCTCTACACAATCATTCTACGTTAACTGACTCGAGGCCCACAGAGAAGGAAATTAATAGTTGAAATAAAGTCGTTATTTTGGGGGGAAAGTATTCTCGTCGCTTGATAAACTTAAGATTGTGCCACTGTAGTCACTTGGACTATTTTAACGATGTCTTTAATAACTTTTTGGGGCCGGCAAGTTTCAATTCCTTAGAAGCCTATGGAGGAGTGATCCATCTCTCAGATTTAATCAAAAATATCTTAATTCATGTTCCGAAGATGAACGAAGGTCTTACGGGGTTGAACAACATGAGGGAGAGTAATTACTTACAGAATTTTCATTTTTGGGTGAACTATCCCTTTAAGTCTGCTGCTGTCACCCCTGTCCTCAAAAAGCCCAATGCTGATCCTGATGATTTGAACAACTACCGTCCCATCTCCAACCTTCCATTTGTCTCCAAGATACTGGAGCGGGTTGTGGCAAATCAACTACATCAACATCTCAACTACAATGACCTGTATGAACATTTCCAGTCTGGTTTCCGTGCTAAACACAGCACGGAAACAGCATTGGTGAAAATCACCATGCCACAGGGTGTCCCCCAGGGGTTAGTGCTGGGTCCTCTCCTCTTCATTATATATCTCCTTCCCCTGGGCAAGATCACGAGACACCACAAAATACACTTCCACTGCTATGCTGATGACACATCTCTCAACTAAACCTTCATCTCCCCTTCCTCCCACCACACTCAGCAACTGTCTTCAAGACATTCAAAACTGGATGAACACAAACTTTTTAAAACTTAATGGCAACATGTCCTGCTCATCAGCTCCAAATCCTCTCTTTCAAAAAAGCATAACTTCAATATTACCATAGATGAGATCTCTGTCCCTCTGTCAACCCAAGTCAAAAGCCTTGGTGTCATTCTGGACAGTTCCCTTTCATTCGAATCCCAGATTAAAGCAATTACCCGGACTTCGTTCTTTCACCTTCGCAACATCTCCAGGCGTAGACCCTCTGTGTGCCCTGTATTCATAATTGTGTGTGAAAACGATTAAAAGTGCTTGTTGTTTTACTGACTCTAGTGTTCATTTCTGTTGGAAACTGCAGTGATATGTACGTATTGGTACACTGTAAAAAAAAAAAAAAAAAAACAGATAGATTTTTCCTGTTTTTAAATTCCATAAAATTACAGAAATAGAATGTAAATTTACATAACCGCTGTAAAATAACGTGGAAAACATGTAACCGATAAAAAAACGGAAATGTTATGTTTATTTCCCGTCACTGCCCTGTTCCGCTTGTAAAAGTAGTTCTGCTGCGTTCAATGTTTTGTTTCGTAACGAATTTCCATTACTAGTTTAAAAACGTACTTTGTTTATACTGTTTTTATTAAATAAAAAACTAAAAAATACATTATTTTGCAATTAAGAGGCTGGTTATTTGTATATAGCAGTGATTAACCTTATAGATACATTTATTATTTTTATTCAAGTAAATATACATTTTCACTAAACATTATATAGCTAAAGAAAAAACACTTTTTATATTTGTAATTTTACAGATTTTATGTAAAATTACAATTAAAAAAATATATTTTTTTAAATATTACTGTATTTTTAAGAGATGTTTATTTTCCGTTATTTTCCGTTTTTTTCTGGCATCCCAGCTGCCGAAAAATGTATCCTTTTTTTTTTTTTTTTTTTTTTAGTTTACGAATTTTACATTTTGCTAAAATGTTGCCACAAAAACATGAAGATTCATGCAGTTCGGCGCTGCTCTCCTGTGCCAAGACTGAAATCTTTGGATTTGCAGAGTCATGCAAGCTGCATCAAATCAAGTCCAAGGCATCAATTCTTATTTCATATCATTCTCACAAGCTCACAAAAGTCATTTCAGAGGTTTGATAGAAGTTTTGGCACCTTAGAGAGTAGCTTCTTTGGACAATCTAACACATAAATCACACATCCCCTTCCCTTCAATTGTCATAGAGAAAATCATTTCCACACTTTGAAATTAAGATGTTGAATCTTGTCAATGTATACATTAATTCTGAACCATGCTTTCTGTAGAATGGACTAGAGATGATTGTGTGGGAAGGGGAAAAACACACACAAACGGACTAATTATGCAGCTATTTATCAAATAAATACATGTACATGAAACATTGATTTGGTGGGTGGTTCCGGACAGTATAGGGGAAATCAATGAAATGCAAATAATACAATGCAACTAAGCATGTAATTATGTATAGTAGGGATAACAAAACAGAAAGGAAAAGAAAACCCTTCCCACAACTTTTATTGACTATGCATCTAATTAACCTGTTTTAATGCAAACTCACCTGCAACTTAGTAGAAGCTAGTCGAATTAAATAAATGTGCAAAGTCACATAAACCACACTCATAAACATGGTTTGTACTCGATGTGTTTTGCGTCATGAATTATCTGCATAAATAAATAAATAAATTAACAAATAAAATACCCCATTTTATTTATATATTGCATATAGTATATTTTTTTATATCAACTCAAACATTAAATAAATAAATTCCCTATTTTGATTATATATTGGGTATATAGGGTATTTATATTTTTATATGAAACAAATAATGAATACATAAATCAAAAAACTGTATTTTTATACATATATAGTGTATTTTATATCAACATATAAAATCAAACGACAATTAAATAAATAAACAACCTATTTTATTTATATATTGGTTATATAGGGTATTTATATTTTAAATAAATAAATAACAAATAGTCTATTTTATTTATATTTTGGGTATATAGGGTTTATTTATTTATATTTTATATGAAATAAATAATGAATACATAAATTAATAAATACTCTATTTTTATATCAACATATAAAATCAAACGATAAATAAACATACTATTTTATTTATATATTGGGTATTTATATTTTAAATAAATAAATGAGCCTGTTTTATTTATATATTGGATTTTTAGGGTATTTATATGAAATATAACTATCAATATACACAGTGTATTTTTTATATCAACATAAAATAAAAATAAATAGATAAATACCCTATTTTATTTATATACTGGTAGGGTATTTATAATTTAAATAAATAAATACATAGAAGAATGCATTAATAAAATATTGTATTTATATAGCCTATAAGATATATAGTATATTTCTATACCAACATATGAAAACCAAACATTAAATAAATAAATAAATACCCTATTTTATTTATATATTAGGTATATATGGCAATTATGGAAAAAATTTATAAATAAGTGAATAAATACTCATTTTTATTTATATACTGTATATACTGTATAGGGCAGGGATCACCAACCCTGCTCCTGGAGAGCTACTGTCCTGCAGACTTCAGTTCCAACCCTGTTCCAACACACATGCATGTAATTATCAAGTAACCCTGAACAGCTTGATTAGCTGGTCCAGGTGTGTTTGATTGGGGTTGGAGCTAAAATCTGCAGGACAGTAGCTCTCCAGGAGCAGGGTTGGTGACCCCTGGTATAGGGTATATGGTGTTTTTTTTCTATCAACAAATTAAAATCAAACATTAAATGAATGAATGAATGAATGAATGAATGAATGAATGAATGAATGAATGAATGATTGAATGAATGAATGAATGAGTTGTTTTATTTGTATTAATGTGAGAAGAAAGAGGCTGTGAAGTGACTCAAGAAAGATGAAACTAGCACAGATATGATGATTGATATGTCCTGCGATGATTATACAGTTTAACACTCATTACAGAAAAACAACGGATCACAGAAAGCAGCAGATCCAGTAATAATCCTCATTCTCACCATATTGTTGGAGGATCGGATCCCTCCACTTCTAAAGAGTCGAGTTTGCTGTCCATCTGGAAGTCAGTGAAGACCAGTGAGATTGTGTCTCCCGGATCCGCGAGGATCGTCCACGTACATTCGCCACTGCTCTGATAATCCTTCTGGAAATCTGGACTGGAGATGCTCCCGCTGGAGCCGCGGAAAGTCCCGCCACATGTGTCCTCCGCTGCGGACAAACAAACACACAATCTTAAACGTGACATATTAAGCCCCTTTTCACAAGATGTAATATAAATCTATGATGTCCCCAGAATGTCTCTGTGAAATTTCAGCTTAAAATTCCCCCAGATCATTTATTATAACTTGTCAAATTTGCCCTTTTTTGGGTGTGAGCAAAAACACGCCGTTTTTGTGTGTGTCCCTTTAAATGCAAATGAGCTTTTGCTCCGCCTCCGTTCAGAAGAGGGCGGAGTCTTTACACGAGCTTCAGAAACTCCAGCAATAACAAAACAGGCCAATCTCACTCATCCAGAATCCCAGAATAACCAGTAGCGAGTGCAGCCTTACGGAGAGACTCAGGAAGAGTTTCTGAATGTTAGTGGAGACATTTATGTAGTTGTTGTGGAGTTACATTGATCATCTCATCATCATGTTGAACTTCTACACAAGTGTCCACAGTTCCTGAGGTGTTTATAAGACAGCGGTGACATGTTCTGGTCAATAGTGTTCAGTGCTCGTCTGTGCTCAACGACAGAACAGTTTCAGGCTTTGCTGGATCTTCTGCCGCTGCGTTAGAACTGGTCACTGTTGTCGCTTGTGTAAACGTGCAGATTAAGAGCCGGTGATATTATAAACGTGCAGATTAAGAGCCGGTGATATTATAAACGTGCAGATTAAGGGCCGCTAATATTATAAATGTGCAGATTAACCCTTGTGTTATGTTGCGGGTCAATTTGACCCGTTTTGATTTTCAAGTTGTTGGAAATACTGGTTAACCTTTGTTTTTTTTCTTGATATTTTGTGACTTTTTCTCATTTATCATGATGAACATGCATGCAAAGTTTCAACATGCTGATGTGTTTCGACATATACAAACAAAATTACTGTTGCGTTCGAGATGTTGCAGGTCAATTTGACCCATCATAGACAGCCATTCAAAAGCAACTGTACGGACACAAATTAAAAACATTTATTTTCTGTATGTCAGGGCATTTCAACTCCAGTTCTAACGTGCAAGTGCATATAAAAGTGCTATAACCCACTTGAACACACTTGAAATAGCTAAAATCAGAGTGTTCAGAATTATTTGCAAATTACAGATGAAAATGTTTGTCAGACACAGATAGTAAAATAAGCTCTCATTTCAATATTCAAGATATCTAAAATACCTAGCTTTTAACCAAAACTTTTATGTAGGATTTTCAAAGGCAGCTTCACAGAGCTAAAAAAAATAAATAAAAAACATTTATTTGATGTACGTTTTTGTTATGTTTGGTTTCTCACTTCCCAGTGAGTGAATAATGAAACTAGGAAAAAAGTTCTTAGGAAACTAGGGAAAGTTAACGTAGGAAAATGAAAAATTTTCATTACACAGCAATTTTTTTGTTCAGATACGATGTTCAAAGCATAAAATGTAAAAAAAAAAAAAAAAATGATATGCAAAAAAAATCTGTATACTGTTTATTTTCCAATTTTGTCAAAACAAAACTGTTTTAAAAAATGGTTTAAAAACATTTTCAAAAATCATATTTTCAGATATAATGTTTTTGTAATGTTTGACAAATGTTGATATTAAAAGTTTACAGTTTGTATCTAAATCTTTGTTGTTTTTCATAGTGTGATTTTTGAGGAATTGTATTGAATCCAATCTGGGTCAATTTGACCCGGTCCATAAGGGGAGTACACAGAAATCGAACAGAACACAAATAATAAAATCCTCTTCATACGTCAGAAGGAGAGAAATCTGATCGGCTTGTTTTATAACATACTTGCAGAGAAAGACTCACCAAACAAAAGTTACTGGGTTTCAATTTTCACGTTTTTTTAAAAGGAACCCGATTATAGCACTTAAACATGGAAAAAGTCAGATTTTCATGATATATCCCCTTTAACAAATGTGTAACAGAACATGCTGAAGCTGCTCAGAAACAATATTGCATTATGGAAAGAGCTTTGACTGAAGGCATGGAGGGGTCGTCCGTCTGTTCGAGCGAGTCACAGATCAGTTTTCGAGGCTGAATCATTGACAATATGATTATAGCAGAAGATAAGCACCACACAGCGAGATAAAGCTCCTCCAAAATAAAAGTTAGTGTCTTTTTGAATACTTTGCCAACACTATTATATTGTTGTCTGCCAACAAGCCAATAAACAACGATAAGTGCCATTATTATACACCAGGTTGATCGCACTAATTGCTGGTTATGTTCTGAGGAACAGAATGATTGTTTTAATGAGTACTATATGGGTTTTGCGAGCATTTATTTTTCAAAAACAAGACTAAAATCAACACTTAATTATGCAGCCCAAGAGTAGCTTGAAAACAGAGACAGTGTCTGATAATTAATCTAATTAGCTTCATGCAGGATGAGAAGAAAGCGTCTTAACAAAACACTTGCACTTAATGAAGGGTTTTTTATATTTAAAACACATATCAACAGGACATCAGCTAATGCAACATATTGCATACACAAGTGGTATGCAAAAGAAAAGTTGCATTTGATTTTCAGGATAACTGGATCATTGCATTTAGTCACTCTAATGTCAATCCAACCCCATATTGCTTTGTTTTTCCCATGCAACACAAAAATAGAAACTCTGAAGCTCTTTTACATGAAACAATCAATCATAGTGAGCTGTCAAGCTTCACAAAAGCACAATACTTCAAGCCTTCTGAAGATATAACAGCTTAATGTGAAGAACAGACTTATTCTTTAGTCATTTATTAGTCATTGATGTTGCTACAAACTTGTACGACTTACTTTCTTCTGTGGAACACAAACTAAGATGTTTTTTTTTTTTTTTTCATACAATGAAAGTCAATGGGGTCATAATTAATGTTGTTCAGAACATCTTATTTCGTGTTCTGCTGTAGACAGAAAGTCAAACTGGTTTGGATGCAAATGTTATTCAGTGAAAATCTTCAAAGCTCTCAATCACACTGAAAATTTGTGCACTTCTACAGGTTGAAGAGCCTGAACATTTAAAGTTCAAGTTATTTCCACAGGTCCATATCCACATCTGACAGCGAGAGATATGATTCCAGATTTGTAAATGACATGCGTTTTTAAATATGATTTCAAATGCACATTATGAATCCAGGCACATTCAGATGCTTCAAAGCAGAGGAACATCCATTACTAATATTTCTAAAAAAGCTTCATACCTATTAATGCATGCTGGCAGTCCATGTTCCCTAAGCTGCAAATTGCCTTACATGTCGGCATTTCTGCCCTAAAAAGCTATTTTAGGCAAACTAATGCTTTATCACAGGACTCTCTCGACAGATCACGCGAGGAGAAAATAAGCCATGAGTTTCCAGCCACACGAGGATCCAGATCTGCTTCAATATGCAGGTAATGTCACATATTTGCAATGCAGAGGAGAGTTGCTTGTAAACAATTTTTTTGTCTAAACAGCAAAAAAGCCCAGTTTACACGACAAGAACTGCCCACTTTGACAGCAAGAAACCGTCTGACCAATATATAAAATGACTAAACTATTTGTTTTCCACATGCCTTTAGGGATATACGATCTGGAGCAGATTAAACCACAGACCGCAGTGAATAAAACAAGGTAATTTAAAGTGCTTTTTCGAATTTTGCCTTTCATGCAGTGTGTAATACAGCTGTTTGTGAATGTAAAAGGTCTGCAAAGTTTTAAAGATTAAAGTGAAAACAAATAAAGCTATTGTATCCTAAATGAAAAATATGATCCGATACCTATCCAACAATGCTTGAATATAGCATTTCCCTTGCTGCGACATTAAGCCGCGCATATTGGGCGGTTTTGCAATCTATTTTGTGGGCAAAAAATGGGTTTGGGCGGGTGGATAAAAATTGGGCTGGTTTCAGATCAGTTCGGCGGGTTTTTGTAGCCGAAACACCGGCACTTCAGATCCTTCTTTCGGCGACCCTCTGTTCAGCAGTAGTCTGTCTCACTCACTCACACACACACACACACACACACACACACATCTCTGGCTGACGTGCCCTCTAAACTCACAACAGACACTCCATCCCACTACCTTCGGTGTACTATAAACACGGTTTTGCAATCCGTCTCCTCAGTTTATAAACCGTAGGCTGTAAACTGTATGCTACACAGGATTTTGACGCATAGCAAGTGTGTGTGCAGAGTGTGGAGCGCGCACTGCATGGACGGAGCGCGGGCGCGAACACTTCCGGTTTCCTTTCAACAGTGGAAACAACTTAAAATACTCTATAATTTCTGGTCATACAGAAAATAACTTATTTATATATAACTTACGTCAATATTTATTTATTTTTTGCGCGGCTTTTGGTGTGCATACAGTTCAAATTAAAATGTTGGTGTTCAACTTTGCGTTTTAAAAATACAACAACCGTTAATTTTTTGTTTTACGGGTTAAAAAGGAAAAAGGAATGGACGCAAAAGTACACGGACCAATGGGTAATTTTAAAGCTTGTTAATGATTAACTTTAAACCTGTTGGTAGCTTAAGTAGCCTACTGAAGTAGCCTGCCTGCCTGTATTTTATTTTTTTTTTTTGAATAAAGTGTGGCAGTCTTTCATAATTAACTGTTGTTGTGGACTATATACTGGAGAAGTATTTGTTCTCCATCTGAGTGAGATGTTTTTAGGTTGCTAATTGAGCAAAGTGCTTCCATATATTTTATTAGGCCTAGTATTAGTTCAAGAATAAAATAGAATAAAATAAAAATATTGGATTAATATCGGTATCGCAAATAGCCAAAGCTGCGGCATCGGTATCGGTATCGGAAGTGAAAAATGATAAATTATGGTACGGTAGTCTCCACAAACCGTTAACACAGAAAATATCGGAATATACAGTATGTAAAGATTTATGATCCAAAAGTATTTAAAACTTCAAATCAATACTTTTCATAGACAATGCAGAAAAAAATAATGCAGAAAATGTTATTATGTATTTTTAATTAAAAAAATATAATAAATGAGTACTTTTCACAGACATAATTAAGAAAACAATGTAATAATTTCAGCCCTGTACATGGAAAGCTAGTTTATATGGTATTAACTGCCCAAATATACTATCTATTTTGAGGCTTCTAACATAAAAAAATGATTATTTTAGCATCAAAAGCATGCTGTGTCAACACAACTTTAGCTATGTTTCCATCCACCTATTTTTATGTGCATTTTGGGATATTGCATAAAAAAACACTGGATGGAAACACCAAGATGCGCATAAATTCTAAGAATGCACATTAAAACTTATGCGCTCAATTGAGGAGGACACATTTTCAACCGATAAACTACGATGGAAACACTTTTCCTGAATAAATCACTCAGATCGAAGCTCATGTGACTTTGGTTCAGCAGAGGCTGTGATTGGATAACTGGAGTAACCAGTGGACCAATGGCATCGCAGCATCTCTAATGTTGGTTTGGTGTTTCTGAAACGCCGGAGTCGAAGTGTGTGATCAGAATGATTTGGTTTAATTTCCTCCAGAAGCGTCTCACACACACGAGTGTGTTCCCGAACACCAGCATCTGAACGCCAGAACATGACATCGTTTATTGTGTTTCGTCTGACGCTCTGAGACACACTCGTTTATGATGGAAAAAGAGACAGATTGCAGAAACTTACATCTTTATTACTGATATTTTGCACCAATCTCCCAGGAAGTGACGATTTTGACATGGGAAGGAAACCCTGCTTTATTCACTAATGTTTAATGTCAGTTTCCATAAGTTTAATCTGCAACTTTGGATGGAAACAGCTTTTATTTGCAGGCGGACTCAATTTTCCACACTCAACCAATCAGATTGGAGCTTGCCAGATCAAGAAAGTCCTTTTTCTTTTCTTTTTTGCACTTAGATCGAGAGCGAGCGGTCAATGGCCAGTCCATAGACTCCAGAGAAGAGCAGAAGTCTCAGTGAATTCGAGGCGTTTGCTGAATCTAATGTAGGCTGATGATGGGAACATGAAAGCTACTGGATAATGGATCGGTACATCCCTTATCCTCACTCATTAAAGCAGAGCCCAGAAGAACAAACATCACACTATGAGGGATTAATGTTGCTTATCAAGATTCATTTGGATTCTCATTATCTTTCATTCTGAAGGATGAACTGTCGTTTTTTGTTCTTTCATCAGACTCACTCCTCTATGAGTGTTGGAGAACAAACTCAAACCCTGTTGAATATTGTTACATAGCAGTTTATATTAGCCTTGTCTGACTTTACAGTGCATGCAAAATGTATTTTCGCATTCAACCGAAGTGAATTGCATAATTTTACAACATTGTGCCTTTAATTTTCATTAAAAGGCACTGTGTAAAAAGAAGAAATCAAGCATAATTTGTTTGCACACATTTAAGCATGACATTGTCCAAATAGTTTTTGGGGCCACTGTCTGAACACATCAACTGCCTCAGATTATGAATATGCATTAACAACATCAAAACTCAAGTATGCATATTAGCATTTCAAGCCTGTAGCATTTCTAGGCTGAATTAATATTAAAAGAGAAATGGTTTCAAATCAACATGCAATCAAAATCAAACCCATTTACTTCCTTAAAATACATCGCTGGTCTTGTGCAAGATGTAATGCTGTACATTAAATATATTGCATTATATGAAAAGGTAGGTTGTGAACACTGCTTCATGTAAACTTTCAACAAAAGCATGTCTCTATAGAGGGTTTGCATTAACGTCACACTCCCTCATCCGGACTGAGTGGCAGAAGAGCTGGATTTAATAGTGGAAACTGCGAAAACACGGATAAAACCGACGATTATCAGTTTAAACTAAAGCTTGGACTCAATATAGTGTTCCTTACACCTTACCAAAGATCCAGTGATCCGTAGATATTGACATGCAGCAGGAATCATGTTTCCTGACATTTATATGAGCCTGATTTCGACTCGGGGGAAATTAATAAAGCAAATTTGCCTGTGAACGCTTTATATAAAAACAATATTGGTCTAAATCTGGGTGATCACTTATACCAATGTTATATACAGGTGCTGGTCATATAATTAGAATATCATCAAAAAGTTGATTTATTTCAGTAATTCCAATTAAAAAGTGAAACTTGAAAATATTATTATTCATTCATTACACACAGACTGATATATTTCAAATGTTTAGTTCATTTAATTAACAACTAACTTAGTGACAACTAATGAAAATCCCAAATTCAGTATCTCTGAAAATTTGAATATTACTTATGACCAATACAAAAAAAAATACTGGTAGCTTTGGCACTGTGAGCAGGTGCCAAGTCCTGTCGGAAAATGAAATCTGCATCTCCATAAAGTTGGTCAGCAGCAGAAAGCATGAAGTGCTCTAAAACTTCCTGCTAGACGGCTGCGTTGACCTTGGACCTCAGAAAACACAGTGGACCAACACCAGCAGATGACATGGCACCCCAAACCATCACTGACTGTGGAAACTTTACACTGGACTTCAAGCAACGTGGGTTCTGTGCCTCTCCTGTCTTCCTCCAGACTCTGGGACCTTGATTTCTAAAGGAAATGCAAAATTTACTTTCACCAGAGAACATAACTTTGGACCACTCAGCAGCAGTCCAGTCCTTTTTTGTCTTTAGCCCAGGCGAGACGCTTCTGACGCTGTGTCTTGTTCAAGAGTGGCTTGACACGAGGAATGCGACAGCTGAAACCCATGTCTTGCATTCGTCTGTGCGTGGTGGTTCTTGAAGCACTGACTCCAGCTGCAGTCACTCTTTGTGAATCTCCCCCACATTTTTAAATGGGTTTTGTTTCACAATCCTCTCCAGGGTGCGGTTATCCCTATTGCTTGAACACGTTTTTCTACCACATCTTTTCCTTCCCTTCGCCTCTCTATTAATGTGCTTGGACACAGAGCTCTGTGAACAGCCAGCCTCTTTAGCAATGACCTTTTGTGTCTTTCCCTCCTTGTGCAAGATGTCAATGGTCGTCTTTTGGACAGCTGTCAAGTCAGCAGTCTTCCCCATGATTGTGTAGCCTACAGAACTAGACTGAGAGACCATTTAAAGGCCTTTGCATGTGATTTGCGTTAATTAGCTGATTAGAGTGTGGCACCAGGTGTCTTCAGTATTGAACCTTTTCACAATATTCTAATTTTCTGAGATACTGATTTTGGGGTTTTCATTAGTTGACAGTTATAATCATCAAAATTAAAAGGAATGAACACTTGAAATATATCAGTCTGTGTGTAATGATTGAATATAATATCCAAATTTCACTTTTTTGAATGGAATTACTGAAATAAATCAACTTTTTGATGATATTCTAATTATATGACCAGCACCTGTATATCATCATATCATCCAGCCCTAAAACTTGTGTAGTTTTTTGTCAGTGTTTATTTAACATCCAATTAATCAGAATATACGACGGTAAATATTTAATTGATGAGTTGTCAATACAATAGCCTATATAACAATACAATATATAGGGTATGATTTTACCACTAAATACAGCATATTGACACAAAATGAAAACAGCAAATCCAGCTTTCTCTGCCTGGGTCCTGTTGTTTCTGTGAATTACAGTGATTCATTCACTTCTCTGTTCTGTAGCTTTCAGCAGTCTGTAAAAATATATCTCAGATTTCTTGTCAAATCTAGTTGTTCAGTCAATCTCAAAGCTCTTTCCCATTTTAGACGCGTTTTGTGTGTTTTTCGTGCTGAAAACCAATCCTGCCACACAGTGTTTCTGCCACTCGCACGCAATTGACAGACAGATAGTTGGTGTTTAAATTCCTGTTGGATGAATTTAAATAAAGCGTGTCATTTTCTTCCCAACTCCCATTTACACACATCTCCTCCTCCATCCTGCATCCAGTGCCAGGTAATCATTATTATTATTAGTAGATGCAGAGTTCAGCACACACGTTTACATGCAATAACAATGTGTTACGATGCATCACAGGTGTTCATTCGACAGCTGAATCACACACACCTGTGACACACACTTATACAGCACATAAAGGAATCAATAATCGCAGTATATGAGATTCTTTGCCACAGGGTACTTTATCTTCTCCAAGACAGAAAACCTTGTAACTGGAGGAAGCAAAATAACTTTGGTGGAAATAGAGCATGGAAAAAAAATAGAGCTTGAGAAAGAAAGAAAAAAACTGGTGTTGCTCAATTAAGTTTTAATTGTGAATGTTGACTATACAATTTATTTTGCTCACATAGTGTCTACTGTTCAAAATATGCCAGAAAATACTGTTCATTTAGTCAGTTAATGAAGCGGCAGGCTTGTGTTTCCCATCATTCTCTGTGGCTTCACCGATATATCTAATGATCTTGATTTTCTTGCATTAGCAAGTTTTGTTAAAGTACAATAGAGAAACAACAGTGAAATTGTACAATAGATCCAAATTACGGCTTTCAGCAATGTCTGTATTAATGATACTTATTTTACATTTCCATTCCTCCATTTTTTCCAAACTAAGAAAGGGAACAGATGAGAAAGCATTACGTCACTTATCAATGGCAAACAATGAGGAAAAGCTCCTCAAGCTAAACAGTGAAACTACTTAATGAAAATAATGAGAAAGCTAAAAAAATTTCTAAATTAAACACTATTTATAAATGGCAATATTCAAGAGATAGGATTACGAATGTGTTGTGGCATATACTTAGACTCAATGTGTCTCTCCCAGTACAGTCATATTTTTACTGTAAGTTGCAATCATTGGCTATTTGTGATCTTGCCCATTTAATAAACTAAAGCACTTTAATTGAAACCCTATAATGTCTAAAAAACAGTCAATGCTTTTTCCAGTGTAAACAGCGCTTCTGCTGCGCTCATCATCTCACTCGGACAGGATCCAGAACGACATGTTCGGAGCCTCTTGCATTCGGGCAGATCGCAATATTTCAACTTGATTTTGCTGCGATATTTTACACCATGGTTGAGCAATAGAATTGGTCCACTTCGATTCGTAATTGAATTTAAATTTAAACTGGTCACAAACCACAGGAATTGATTTCATTTTTCTCTCTCTCTCTCTCACACACACACACACACACACACACACACACACACACACACACACACACACACACACACGCGCACACACACACACACACACACAAACTTGTATGTTAGATGCGATTAATCATGATTATTCTATTTGACAGCACTAATATAAATATATGTGGGTGTGCATATTACACACACAGACACACACACACATGTATATGTAATAATAATAATAATCATATATTATATATAAATTACAATTTAAAACATATTAAAATAGAAAAGAGTTATTTTAAATTGTAATAATATTTCACAATATTACTGTTATTGGGGGGATTTTTTATCAAATAAATGCAGTCTTGGTGAGCATAAGAGTTTTTTTATTATTATTATTAAAAATCTTACCGATCCCAAACTTTTGAACGGCAGTGTATACACACACACACACACACACACTTAGATGCGATTAATTGTGATTATTCTATTTGATAGCACTAATATAAATATATGTGTGTGTGCATATTACACACACACACACACACACACACACACACACACACACACACACACACACACACACACACACACACGTATATATGTAATATATATAATGATAATAATAATAATATATTATAAATTACAATTTAAAATATATTAAAATAGAAAATAGTTATTTTAAATTGCAATAATATTTCACAATATTACTGTTATTGGGGGTCTTGGTGAGCATAAGAGTCTTTTTTTATTATTATTAAAAATCTTACCGATCCCAAACATTTGAACGGCCGTATATACATACACACACACACACGCACACATGCACACACGCACACACGCACACACACAAAAACTTTTATGTTAGATGCGATAAATCGTGATTAATCTATTTGACAGCACTAATATAAATATATGTAAATATACACAGACACACACACACACACACACACACACTTGACATTATATGAGTATTGCTTTTGAGCTGCTTTTGCATGAACTTTGCTGCTACTAGCAGACATGGGTCCTGAATTCAGAAGCCTTTGAAATGATAATGTGTTTTACACTATACATTACATTTTTATGCTGAATTTCAGCATTCATGGTTGGGATATTGCTCTGAGACAAACAGCTACTCTGTGAAAATGGGTTTGATGTACTCAGTTTTGGAACTGGCTGCTAAACGAGCAAGGAGGCAGGCAGAGATAAGATAAGCTCGCTTTTCCATGCACTAAACTGTCACAGCGAGGAAAACATCTCCACATGTTCGCAGGGTTTTCAGCTGTCAGAAAGACCAAGCCATTCAGAGATTCTCCTCAGAGCATTGATATGGACAGAGTTACCGGAAACATGTGTCCAACAACCAGTCAAACCACTGAAACTGCTCACACAGCAAGAACTTGAACGCTTTTGAGAGTGTGTGTCCTCAATCTGGCTTGTTCCATCTGGATTGGGAGATTTCTGCCACTCAAGTGTTTCTGGAGACTCTTGGATGAGCTCCGACATCAAGAGAATGGGCAGTTTCTCTGAGGAAAAGGGATCAAAAGACCATCTGCCCGTTCTGAGGGTCCCGGAGAACTGGGAGGAAGATGGAGAAGCGTTTTCCCATGGCTATTCTACTACAGAATTGTTTTTTAACATACATTTCTATTGAAATTCTCTCATGAAGTTCTCTGAACATTTTTATAAGGTCTCTAAAAGTTATTCCAGTAACAAGAACATTGGTTTAAAGTTATCTGGTCTTCAACGACGTTCATCCCCATGCCTATTCTACTACAGAATTGGTTTTATATACAGTCAAACCAAAATTTATTCAACATTTCTCACATTATCACAGTTTAGAAAATGGTAATACAATATGACCAGAACTCAGAATTATTAAATCAGTTGATATTTCACTGGTTTTGTCCGTCCTTCTGTTAGACTGTCTCACACATGAATTATGTTGAATATCTGTCAGCTGTTAAATTTAACTACACAATTAGATAATACCAGTTTAGCTCAAACAATCACCAAGCAATGCTTCATGTTGTTCAGTCTGTGGTGTAAAAAGGTGCATTAGTTATTAAAGAAAAAACTTCAGCAAAACATGATCAGCTCAAAGTGTCCCAATCATTTTTGCTCCCAAATTTTTATCAGTTTTACTGGTAGTCACTGTATGAAGAATTGTTGGGTATAATATGTCACAGTTTACTTTATTTTGGTCTCCTCACTTACATAAATCAACTATAGTGTCCTGCACCAACTAGTAAAAAAATATATAAAAAATTATATCTAGTGTCTGAATAATTTTCGGTTTGACTGTATATATTTCTATTGAAATTCTCTCATGAAGTTCTCTGAACATTCTTACAAGGTCTCTAAAAGTTATTCATAACAAGAACTTGGTTTAAAGTTATCTGGTCTTCAAAAACGTTCATTAAACATTAGCACAAAACCGTTATTTATACATAATTCAGAAAACATTCCAATGCAAGATGATAAAATGGAACATGGACATACATTTTTCCATGTTTATCTTTCTTTACTGTGTAATATTGATATTTGAACATGAAAAAGCTCTGCAAAGTCTCTCTATATCAGCGCCAGTGTTTCTGAACTCCCCGAAACGCCTCCATTGTATCTTGAATTTCTTCCGGGAACGAACACGTCACAATATTTCTCATTATAATAATTCATTCGCAGAATAAAGGGGCGGGGCCTGGTTGAGTTAGTTAGTAGTGTGTTAAACTGGCGGTTATGGTAAGGGGCGGGACATTTCCCAAACACACTCGAAGCGCTCGACCAATCACAACACACTGATCCAGCCGACCAATCAGAGCACAGTGTGCTTTTCAGAAGTAAACGCTGTAACTCGCTGCTTCACTATCATAGTACGATGCATCGCTGAAGAAATCAACTATAGTCACGACTGTTTCCTGAAACTGTATTGTCGCAAACTGGTCGTTCAACCACGTTGGTTAATGATGTCATGCAGGTTATGGAGTAATAACTACTGTTAATTAATCTGTTTGAGATTGAATTAACGCGAGATGTTTTGCTATATATTACAGACATCTGAGGACTATTTCTCATTTTTCTCAGTTATTTTGCTTTATTTCCAGATTCAGTCATAGTCTCGTTCTCACACACTAGAGCTCGTTCACACATGCGCACTCTTCAGAAACTACACTTTAAATCTCCTGACAAACTAAAAGACATAAATGACATTTGTATGTATTTTAAATAAAAGATATAGATAGTTCTTATTTGTCTCAAGATCAGGATTTATTGAGTCACATGTTATGAAAACTAGAAACTCTGCTTCTAACCGCAGGTCGAGATCTGTCACTCAAACACACAACTCTGAGATGCTGTTTGCGAATGTTCGTTGGAACGATGGTTTCGGGAAACACAGACTCGACTCGATGAACTGCAGATAACGACTGAAACTTGCGACCATAGTTGGCTAACGATGCTTTTTGGGAAACAAACAGCGTTACTGACAGACTGGGAAGAGAGGAGCCGCAACAATGGAGATTAAGAGGAAAAAATTGCACCTGTTCTAGTACAGCCCAAAAACAAAACCAAGACTTTGTAGAAGGGCATAATAGATCCTCTAATGTTTTTAAAAACTGGACATTTATTTTCTAAAATGCATGCAGCCAACATGTCTGATATTCTTGGAACATTTTAGCTGTATTTATCACAAGTCTTCCTCTCATCTGGCATAAACACAAAGCAGTTGTCCAGAGCATAAGACTCTCATTCAAGCGCCATTTCTCCCTGTGCTTTGCATTTAAGAGCAATATAGTTGGCTTTAATGACATCCAGAAGGGGCAAGCCTCCAGGCTCAGATATCCTCATCAAAGAGGATCAATTTCCCTCGCCTGAAGATGAAAAAGCATGTGCTAAAAAGCCTGGGGTCAGAAAACGTATAAAACAGATTCGTCCCTGGTTTGAGTGATTTGGCTGTAGCACGAGGCCACGAGTCTTTCGTTTCACTGAACGAAACAAAAAGACAGAACTGGCTCTAGTTATTCTCTCTTGTGAATTATCCGGAGTCATATAAACGCCCGGCCAATTTTCATGTGTTTTATTTGATATAACATTAATTAAAAGACATTCATTTAGACTATAGGGTGAAGTAGTGTGTGATATAGTGCAACTATTCCGGCTGAAAATAGCACATTAAACCAGGTTTGGGGATGTCGGGATAGGAGACTCTACGGCCAACAGAATAATAGCTTTGCCAAATGGACCAGCTAAAGTGACTAAAATCAGCAAAACAGCATAGATATTATATTCAAATATTCACATAACAGGCAATCGACTAATTGACAGGGACTAAAAAATACAGCTTGGAAAATAGGAAATAGGAAAATTGGATGGATGGATGGATGATGGATGGATGGATGGATGGATGATGGATGGATGGATGGATGATGGATGGATGATGGATGGATGGATGATGGATAGATGGATGGATGGATGGATGGATGGATGGATGATGGATGGATGGATGGATGGATGGATGGATGATGGATGGATGGATGGATGGATGGATGCATGGATGGATAGATGGATTGATGATGGATGGATGGATGGATGCATGAATGGATAGATGGATGGATGATGAATGATGGATGGATGATGGATGGATGATGGATGGATGATGAATGATGGATGGATGGATGCATGAATGGATAGATGGATGGATGATGGATGGATGATGGATGGATGGATGGATTGAGGGATGATGGATGGATGGATGATGGATAGATGGATGGATGCATGAATGGATAGATGGCTGGATGGAGGATGGATGGATGGATGATGGATGATGGATGGATGATGGATGGATGGATGGATGCATGGATGGATTGAGGGATGATGGATGGATGGATGATGGATAGATGGATGGATGCATGAATGGATAGATGGCTGGATGGAGGATGGATGGATGGATGATGGATGGATGGATGAATGCATGAATGGATAGATGGATGGATGATGAATGATGGATGGATGATGGATGGATGGATGGATGGATGCATGGATGGATAGATGGATGGATGATGGATGGATGGATGGGTGATGGATGATGGATGGATGGATGGGTGATGGATGGATGGATGCATGAATGGATAAATGGATAGATGGATGGATGATGGAGGATGGATGGATGGATGGATGCATGAATGGATGGATGATGAATGATGGATGGATGATGGATGGATGATGGATGGATGGATGATGGATGGATGGATGGATGGATGGATGATGGACGGATAGATATAGTTATTTGTCAGCAACTTCTGAGTTTACTCGAATCAAAAACTTGAACTTTTGACTTCGAGCCAATTAAACAGAATTTTATAACCTAAATGGTGAGTCACGAATACTGTCTCTGTCTTCATTCAGTAAGAAGCCACCGAGGCAAAACTAATAAGAAGATGAGAGGCTATCATACATCAAACATGTTTATTGGTTAAAATGCTTCTTAATGAGGTCTTTTCTACACAAAAAGTAAATTTTGAGCCATGTTCATCTTTCATCAAGCACAAACGATATACCAGTGCTCATTTTTCACATATACAAGGGATAGAGCATATTCTATCGTCATGCAAATCTAAAATGTAAAACGCTACCCACAATACCTGAGTGCACATCAAAGATTCTCACGCTGATAATTAAAGCAACACCTCCATTATTAACTGTATTTCGAAGGCTTTTCCCACTGGGCCAACTTGCGTTTGATTGTGCCATGCGAAAATGCAAAAGAACTGCAGGAATCTACAGCAGAAAACTTCATAAATCACCATATCTAACGCAGTCCCAGACAGACAAATGAGAAGCAGAGAGAATTTTAAGAACAATACAAGTTAAAAACAACGTTCATTTAAAATTCAACATAACAGAATAATATAAAAGCTGCATGTATCAAAGCCAAAGCCAGAGTATTCTGGGCTTACAGCAAAGCAGCGAAACAAACGAGTCTGCGGCCCTGAAAAGTGTTTGCACATTTAAAGCATACTTACATAATGTCTGAAAGTCATTGCATTGGATAATAAAATATCACAGCAAGTGGCATTTAAAAGAGAGACAGCACAAGCAAAACACTTCAAAAGAAGCATTTCAGGTTTTAAATGACAAAGACATGCAGTTCAAATATAGTATTTTTGCACTTTGTGCTTGTCAAACTGAACATGTTCATAGTTAATGTGATGAGTTCTGGTTCCTCTGCTGTGTGAAACTGATGACAACCGACTTCATGCATCCACTATAAATCACCAAAAACACTGGCCTAAATATCCAATACACACAATATATGTGTTATGATTCTGGTTTCAGATCCAGAAAGAAATGTCTCTGATTTAAAACCTGGGAAGTTTGATTCATTTCTGTGAATCAGTTTAAGCTGCGTTTCAATTAATTGTTTCAAAACTCTGATTAAGTGATTTTTTTTTTTTGCACATTAAAAGTAAAAATACCTTATATTAATTAATTAAGATTAAATAAAAAACGACAATTAATTATCAATTAGTGCTGTCAAATCGATTATTCGCATCTAACAGTTTTCAAGTTTGTGTTTATATAATGTGTGTCTGTGTGTGTGTGTGTGTGTGTGTGTGTGTGTGTGTGTGTGTGTGTGTGTGTGTGTGTGTGTGTGTGTGTGTGTGTATATACATATATAAACAAACTTTTCTGTTAGATGCAATTAATTGATTTGACAGCACTAATTGATCATTAATTGTTGTTTTTTATTTAATCTATTTACTATAAGGTATTATTATATTTATCCACAAAAATGATTTATCCAAAATGATTTAATAAAAAATGCTCCTTGTATTAATTTAGACAAAAACATAATTTTACTGCATTTTGCATCTACTTGGGAAAATGTGTTTATTTTTAAATGATGGGTCCTGATTGAAAAAACAAAAACAAATTTCAGAGCAAATACATAATTATCAAGATATATTTAAATATTGATTTAGCTATGATCGCTCAGCCCTTTAAAGTTAAAATGTCATTACAAAAAAACGTAGTTCTGAGAAGAGCTTGATCATCATTTGTTTCCAGAAACCAATTGCTTTGATATTTAATCATCTAATGCAATGACATTCAGGCGTTTTAAACGAGTCCAAATGCATTAATGCCCTGCAACGCTCTACAAAGATTTACATAAGAACAGCTCAGAGAATCAAGCATCCAGAAAATGAAAAGCAGTGTCGTAGCGCTCTTACCTCTGCAGATGGGAATGGGAAAATCCCACACGGCCACACTGGATGTGCTGGTGACACAGGTGAGCTGAGCGTGGCCGTCGAGTGTGTATCCAGACACACAGTGGTACCGGATTCGGTCTCCCACGTTAAAGCTCGATCCATTCAGGATTCCTTTGGCAGGAACTCCCGGATTCCCACAAGAACTGCTTTGTAGTTCTGAAGAGAGATGAAGAGGAAGATTTGTGGACAGAACCGAAGGATATTTACTTCAGTACTGTACTTAAGTGAGTATTGTTTTTTCTGGAAACTTTTTTCTTTAACTTCACTACATTTGAAAGACAAATATCGTACTTTTTACTCCACTACATTTCTGTCAAGGTCCTTGAGTAGATGGTAGTAACGTCAGTCAGGGGATGATTTCTTTTTTTTTTTTCATCTCTAAAACGTGATTTTAGATGTTTTAGCAGATGACATGTTTGTTAACGCAGTTTTGCTGTTGGCCGGTTATAGCTATGGTTGTGTTGCTGGGTTTTAAAGCAGCTTGGGTTTTTACAGACCACATGATTCAAATGTGCATGAATGTATACACATACTGTAGATGTGCACTTCTTTTATTGGGGTGGTAGGAGTTTTAAATAAAAAAAATAATGGCTGAATTGTTTTTTTTGTCAATTCAGTTTAATTTTTATAGGTTTTATAACATGCTAAAAGCTCTTAATTCCACAGATGCTACACATTGGCAGGTGTTTTCACTAGGTTACTTCAGAGGCATAAGGTACTGTAAGTATTACATACAACAATGCAACAATGATAAAACAATGCATTGACATTTGATACTTAAGTACTTTTAAAAACAAGTACTTCTGTACTTTTACTACAGTAAAAATTAGGGGTGTAACAATATATCGTGTCACAATATATTGCAATACAAAAATGCATCAATATGTATCGTGGATGGTGACAATATGTATTGTCTATAGTTCACCCAAAATAAAAAAATAAGGTGTGAGAAAAAATCTTAATCTACATTAAACTACTATAAATAATGTTGAATATAATGTATAATAATGCAATGGGGGAATATTTGTGGATCCTGATAATCCCAGATGTCAGAAGTCCTACATTATTTTAAATACACCTAGTCAGTGTCAGAGTGCATATTCGTCTAAAATAATTCTGTTTTCAGCTTCAGAATCATGAATATTTTTATTCTGGTGTCTCTATTGTCCTGTGCATTGGGTTTCCAGCACCAAGTCCAAATCTATTCATTTACACCCCAATGTAATACCAAATTTATAATTTTCATTTTTGTTAACCTTTTATCATATGTCTTGGATTATCGCAATAATATCGTATCGTGAGTTCAGTATCGTGATATTTATCGAATCGTGACATGAGGGTATCGTTACACCCCTAGTAAAAATCGGTCTTTGCAACTTTTACTTGTAACAGAGTAATATTTGACCAGTAGAATCTGTACTTTCACTCAAGTAAGGAAGTTGTGTACTTTGTCTAACTATGGGTTGATTAGCGAAGTTTTATTCTTAGCGCATTACTGGTTACAACCTGCCAAATAGACAGTTGCAAAGCCCGTATTCATAAAAAAAAAATCATGAAAATTAATAAAAATGAATCTGTGCAAGACACAATAATGCCACAAAATCCATCAAGATTACTTATGCAGATATGAATGCATTCGACTGTCCTTATTTATCTCCCAGCCATCAGACTAATATTCCTGCTTTGACACATTTCTAATCCTCCGGGACACATGTCTGGATATATGATATGTTAAGCTCGCTTATCTTTGATTTAAACCAGCACACATCCGCTCTGAGCACTAACACCATCAGAAAGATGCATTTCATTCCCATTTCAGAGTATTGCTGATGATCAGCTGATCAAAATTAATCAGTTATGACTAGTGACCATAAATACTAATTGATAAGAATGTAAATGTGTATCTTAAAATGCAATGTAAGTCGTTTTTGATAAAAGTGTCTACCAAATGCATACATGAAAAAAAAAAAGAGAATTCTGCATTCTGAAATTAATAACAGGTCATAGAATGCTAAATGTTTGTTAGAAAGTTTATTATGTACAATAGAATATAATAGAGTAGAATAACCATGGTTCCCTGAGGAACGAGAGACCGCGTCGAGAAAGATGAGCCTATCGTGAGCCGTTTCTGAAACATGTGGTACTACACGCCAATCCTGATTGGCTACAGCAGAATCGAACCCACAACCTTCGGGTTACTCTCTAACCATTAGGCCACGACGCCCCAAGTCACATGATCCTTCAGAAATCATGCTAATATTCTGATTTGCGCTAAACATTTATGATTATTATCAGTGTTGAAAACAGTTGTGCTGCTGCTTCATATTTTTGTGGAAACTATGGAAGCTTGTTTCCGCCACAGAATATAAAATAAAAAAGGGAATTGCGACTTTTTATCTCACAATTCTGACTTTTTATCTCACAGTTCTGACTTTTTATCTCACAATTGCGAGTTTACATCTCGCATTTCTGACTTAATAACACAATTGGGAGATTTAAGTCTGAGCATCATGATATAAAGTCGCAATTGTGTGTTATAAAGTCAATGTAAGATGTAAACTCAAAATTCTGAGATAAAAAGTTGCGATTATCTTTCAAACTGTATTACTCAGTGGCGGAAACAAGCTTCCATAGAAAACTGATACATTATCATTGATGAATTGAAAGTTTAAAAGAAATAATTTGAAATTCAAGTCTTTTCTAGCATCACAAATGTCTATAATGTCACTTTTGATCTATACAATCTGTCCTAGATGATGAAAAATTATTATTATTAACAAAATATAATAGAACAAAGTATAGTATTATGTAAAATGCGGCATTAAATAGTAGCTGACACATCCACACAAACACCTTACAAAAAAATCATTATCACATGACATGAACCCTAACCTGCTGTATTCAGATTTCTGTCAGTTTGGTAATAGAAAATTGCATTATGGGAAATTACACCATAAATCAATGTCATCCAGACAGAAAATGGCATGTGAAGAACACAATGAGTGTCTTTTAAAAGGTCTTTCTAGTTGTACATTAGATGCACTTTAATGCATTTCACTAATGTGCTTTTGCATTAGAATTATATAAGAATAAACAAAATGAGCAGAAGATTTACAGGCGTTTAGCAGCTAGAATGATATGATGGTACAGTAGTAGTGCATTTGCTCACTGATAGACATTAATTTCATCTCAAGTTGTGCTCTAAAGTCTTAGTGTTATAAAGCATCTTAAACCCCTCATCACTTCACACCAGCAAGACCATTATCTCCACATCACTCAGTGAGACAGATCCTACTTTTCTTAATTTAGCTTTAACAACAGATTGTGCACTTTGGCACCAATGCTTTGCACAAACACGCTTCCCAATTGGGTTTTCTTCTTAAACGATAGCGCTTGAAGTTGATCAAATGCATCTGGCGACTCTCATGGTTCACTCTCGGTCTGTGTTTTCTGCGTATGAACACGACGCATCTGTCAGCTCATCTCCTCCTATAGTCCCGCTGAGCTTTACGCCTGTGATTCGGGGTAATGGAGGCGCTTTCTGTTCATTACGACAGGTTGGACGCTGTGGTTTCTATATTATGGCAGTCAAATAAACGTCCCGGAGTGGGAATGAATCAGGCTTGGAGCAGAAAGTATGTTGAGGTTTTACCTTTGAGACGGAATTATTTATTTCTCTCCCCTTGTTTCTAAAGAAGCAATTACAAACCTGGTCCCTCAGCAGGTGAAAACTAAATAATACACACAGAGAGGTGATAAAAGTGTGTGTGTGAGTGACTGACTGACGGCACAGACGCTGGTGGAGCGAGACTTCAGGAGCGGGAAATTACTTTTAGAAGAAGGACGTTCCTGAGAACTGATACTCAAGAGTAGTGATTGTGGAAATACAAACTCCATTGATTTACTATTCTTTCTGTCTGTCTGTCTGTCTGTCTGTCTATCTGTCTATCTATCTATCTATCTATCTATCTATCTATCTATCTATCTATCCATCCATCCATCCATCTATCCATCTATCTATATGTCTATTTATTTATCCATCTCTATCTATCCATCCATCCATCCATCGCATAAGCTCAACAATATAGATGACGAACACAAGTGTCTTTCGATGGTTCATGCTCTATATTCAGATCTAGTTTAGTCTGGGTCATGTTTTCTTTTACTCTGCGTAGGATGAGAGGATGTCGAGCAACCTGTTCATGTTGGCATCAGTCTGATTTGGCTGGCTTCTACCTAGTGACAAATGAATGTGTGCCAAAATACCATAGTAGAGGTTGACTGGATGCAACAAATTAAATGGGAAATGCTTTCCAATGATAAGCCTATTTTACTGTCCATGACCCATCAGTGAGACCTGTGACGTACCAGTTGAGAACCACTAAAATAAATCTACATGTTAAATCATAATCAATAAAAATGACGTTATTCACTTTCTTAATACCGGTTCCTGAACACGGTTTCACCTTGACCAACACGCCCGGTCACTGCATTTCATTGAAGTGTCACTCCACAGATTCAATCCAGCTGGCCTCGTTTACACTGCAGGTCTTGATGCCCAATTATGATTTGTTGCCTATATCCGACTTTTTTGACTATCTGTTTACACGTTCTTTCAATTGTGACCCATTTCCGATTCATGTGTTTACACTTGACATACTATCTGAAACACCGCGCATGCTACAGATGGACGAACACTAAATATGCTTGATGCTAGCTTTGCGAAGTTCGCCCAACATCACCATGATTTTGAAGCGGAGGAAAAGCGCCATCATTGCAGCTGCGCGTGTGCTTCAGTTAATGTGTGCGAGAGAGATCTCAGGACTGCTGGGAACATACAACAATCTCATGAAAGTGCGTATCTATACCATTTTATTTCTCGTACCATTTATACGCCCAAAATAGTTTTTGCGTGCATGATACGCACTGTAAACCCCTTGCGTAGGATTAGGGGTGTGTGGAGTGCATGCGTATTACCAATAGACTGTAAAAAAAATGGACAAAGCGTCTGTGACGTCACCCATAGACTTTCTGAATAACGGTTTTGAGGCCGTTTATGGGGGGTATGGGTGGCGCCATCTTTGAAAATCTTGGGAAATCCTAACCCCGCCCACCTTCTGGCCAATCCATATATGGGTAAAAGGGCGGGCTTTGTGTGAGACTGAGCCGCCGGTGGACGCGCCTCTTCAGCCAAGCAGCGGCAGCCTCAGCTATCTGTAACCTTATAAGATCAACTGGCAGACTAGGCTACTTTTTACAGTCTATGGCTACTACATTCACTGCAAAGCTGCTGAAGAGTACAACCCATCTGAATTTCCTGGTAAGTTGTGGTTGTAACGTGAAGTTCATGTATGTCTCTTAAAGGCATGTTCAGACACCTTATAGTTATGTATCCTGCAAGGTAACTGTTACTATCCGGGTAAACTCATGCGAACAGTTAACAAGTTAGTAGTACTACAACGAATGAAGTTGTGTTTGCAACTTCTAGGTAAAATAAGCTAACGTTAGCAGCTAACCATAGGTAAAGTACCTCGGACGCTAACTTATCTGAGGCGATTTAATGCTAACTGTTGCAGTGCCACTGCCCACAAACATTGATGCTAAATAGTGCTAACTACGTGAAATAGTAGTGGAATGTCACTTACTGGAAAAAATGGAGCGAAGTACTCCTACAGTGTCGGTTAGTGCAGTTTATAGCAGAGCAACCCATTTTATGTACGATATTTCAATACAAATGTTCAGAAAGGATACAGAGGTGGTATGATGTGTTGTCAGATCATGGCCGAGACGTCAAATTTCAGGAATTCCACTGTTATCAGCTGTCAATCAAGCTGTCAATGAAAGTTAACCACGCCCTTATTTGTTATACATTTTATATCTAAATATGATCTAAACTAACGAGTTAGAAAAAAATTCACCCCCCTCACAGTTGTCAGGCACTCGGAACCTATCGAAAAATACAATAAAAGTCCATGGGACCAACCTGTAAAAACATGAATTTATGCTGTGAAAATGGACATTTTAACATGGAGTCTATGGACATTTGCTTCCATTTTGGGACCTGCCCCTAGCGGATTTTCGATGTATTGCAGTTTTTCGCACTTCCGGGTAGGCTTCATTTTTCAGATTTGACTGTTGCCGCTTGGTATTACCAAAGTCCTTTTAGGCATGTCTTGCCAGTCGGCCGCCATCTTGGCAACGCCTCCGGGCAGCTATTTCAGACTAACAAGACCAGGCTCCTATCTAAATGAATGGGCAGAGAGTCAGAACTGCACTTTCACTGGTCACCGGGACATAAAAACTGCATGTATAGAAACAGCAGTAAAATATGATAAAACTCGCTGAAAAAGTTTGATGACTTTGCCCCAAAATAAGGTTTAAAACGCCTTTTTCCCCACAGGTTATACTTTTACTACGCATGCGCAAGGGTTCTCTGCCTCTCTGCCGTGCGCGCGCTACACGGTTTGAAACGCAGTATGTGCAAGCTCTTGCTTGCTCGCTCTAGATTCCCGGGAGATTTTAACTAATTTTCTGGCATCAGGGAGCCGCTATCAATATGCGGGAGACTCCCGGAACTTCCTGGAGACTTGGGATGTCTGATATTTACACAACTCACACACACTGCATATCAAATCTGCTGCCTTTTCAAACAGTAACGTATTTTCCGCTGTCGCAAACCTCAACTGTGCGCATGCGTCAGTGGAACCAGACGATAATGTTTCCCGGCTTGACTGTTAAAAGCAGACGAT
Source organism: Gila orcuttii (assembly GCA_026230005.1). Classification (NCBI taxonomy): domain Eukaryota; kingdom Metazoa; phylum Chordata; class Actinopteri; order Cypriniformes; family Leuciscidae; genus Gila; species Gila orcuttii. Next base: position 42,957,744 of record JAPDVR010000018.1, on the reverse strand, counting down.
TGGCTTTCCAGCGGGAGGGGCGGGACATGTGCATACAACCGCCATCTTTGGCGTTACGGGTTTTCCCTATATAGTTGTATTGAGGATCGAGGAAGTGGCATGTCTCTATATAAATAGTCTCTGGTATTACACGCCATAAACTGCGTATCACATGCACGCGAAAACAACTTATCATATGCATGCAAAAACAATTTTTTGGCGTAAATGGCACGAGAAATAAAATCCGTGATATAGATACGCACTTTCATGAGATCGTGGCGGGCTTTAACAAGGAGCAGTGGGTCTATGGCATATAGAGCAAGCCAACCTTTGATATGTTGTGTAAACGTGTGTCCACACTCCTCTCCTACGACGACACGACGCTTCGCAGACACGCGTCGGGGTTTCTCTCGTCATTAAACCGCGGAGACGTAGCCTAATGCCTCAGAATATCCGATCTGCCTGTTTACATGACAATCGCATTGGCACATATCTGATTCATATCTGATTTATTTCCACATATGAACGAGGTCTGAAACCGATTTTGAAATATACGAATGCATGCATTTTTTTCCTGTTTACACGGTCATAGAACACATCCGATCTGTGTCACATATGAGCAAAAAATCGGAATTGGGTCACATTTCACTGACAGTGTAAACGAGGCCTAAGAAACATCTGAGATTTGGTTTGCTCAATCCTCCTTCACATCAATGTTTACCTTCACATCAACCAGGTGGTCTTTGCAACAACCATCCGCTTTATGAGCACAGCAGGAGAGATTTCTGTTTTACCTGCCATCACTTAACATGACAGCTTCTACAACAAACACTAACATAAACATGACATAAGCATTGCATGTGGCCTGTCACAACCAATCACGGCCTCCACCATATAACATCTCTCTGTCATATGAATGTTGTTGGGTGATCTGCATGACAGGTACACGACTGTGGAAGCACTGGCCTGTCTGATGCTGACAATGTATCCACTAATGTTACAGGATCAATACAACTTAAGCTCTATGCAGAATCTGTGACCTGCTGTCAATTTGCGCAGAAAATGTGAACCTCAGTTTGAGAAAACAACAAAATGCATGTGTACAGTAATGCACTTGCAAAGGAAGTCTAATGCATCAAAATACACACTGTTTTAAAAGTATAGCCACAGTAATTAAACATTATATGAGTTAACATGACATGTAGTCCAACTGCTAAAAGGCATTTAGGATGACTTTATATGTACAAACAATACTCATTTATATGCACAATCAAATAAGAATCAAGAAAAAGTGCTTTAAAAACAAATATTTTTAAGAAGAAAAAAGACCAGCATGATTCTGCATTTTTTTCAGTGGTAAGCTTGTCACAGATGCTGCCAATACAGATTGACTTGCATTGAACCTGGGATGTTCCTTTCACCCAGAAACCGCTCAGATGGATGTCACTGAACAGAGAAGCTCTCTTCTTATGAGAAATGGCTGCTATTTTGATCCCACTTGCGCTAACTGGAGATGTTCATAATAGCTCCCAAAGAGCCTGTGAAAAGACCAGCAGAAACACTATAAGAACACTTTTATTTCAAATCATCTGAGAGAAAATAGAACCACTATTACGTCTGATCTTCTTTTTTTAAATAAAAAAAAAAGGCTTTGTTTTCTACAAAAACTCAAATATATAGACCTATATATATATATATATATATATTTATAGATATAAAAATTATTGCTGGGCATTTATTAATCGCATCCAAAATAAAAGTTTGTGTTTAACCTATGTACATAATATTTGTGTGTACTGTGTACAATTATTTTGTATATATAAATACACACATATGCACGTATATATTTAAGAAATATTTGCATGAGTATACTGTAAATATTATATATAAATATTTTACATATAAATAACACATTTTTCTTAAATATATGCATGCATGTGTGTGTATTTATATATACAAAACAATTATACACTGTGCACACACATTTATTATGTAAACACAAACTTTTATTTTGGATGCGCTTAATCGTTGTCCAGCACTAATAAATATCTTTATACATATCTTTTGAGCATCCCAAACCAACACTAGCACAACCAATCCCGTGAGTTTGGGGATTGATTTGTTTGGCAGACCAGTAGAGGACAGGAAGACTAAACTGTTTATATCAGTTATTATATTGCAATTCTGTGCCGGCAATGCTGCAGAATTGACACAGTTGACCTTAAATATCTATTTTCAGGTATAATGGTGTACATTCATATGTCTGGACTAAGTGCTGAGAATATAGTGGGCACACCGCTGAGGTAATTACCACAGGGTGATCCCAGGAGATGAGCCATTCATCCCTCTATACATCTAATGACTTCCCTGCCCTTGAAGATGATGTAAGTTTGTCAGAGCGTCTATATTGTGAGGCTGAGCACATTTCAGTACGCAGCAATCTTTCCCTGGGAGCCTGTCACAATTCTGGGTGCATTCAGAATTATTGCTGCTTTTGCATTCAAGCAATCAGCAAACACGACCAAAAACCTTTACAGAATCCACAGGGACGGGGCCACCAGGAACCCAACGACACGCAGATTTCACGGCCCACCAAAGATAACGTATTTCAGAGACATTACGATGCAATAGGCCATGGGAAGCAAATTTCAAAGGTTGCGCAAAAAGACAAAGAGTGCTGCCATTTCTGCTGTGTTTTCATTTTGCTCACATTTCCATAAACGAGTGCTCTTTAGGCATCCCAGCAAATGTTTCTGAATCAATGTTTTGGCCTGTCCTAGCATTTAGATGACCAGAGGCTTTGCAGGGAAAACTGTTAATGCACGTTGTGATGAGCGAGCATTAGCATGTTGATCATGACATATGGTATTTCCAGAGTCATTGGCATTCAATTGAAGGGCTGACAGAAAGGTTGAGGTTTCGCATCTAACTCTACACTCAGAAGCTGACTCGTACCGGATGGCGATAGACACATTAATCAAAGCGCACGCACTGACTGTCAAACTTGGTTTCGGTTGTTTCGACGTGATGGAAAACTGACAGGAACCAAAATGAGATTTCTTTTCCCCTGTGTGTGTCCATCTCTCTCTCATAAATGTTGAATCACCAGCACATTAAACCCATTCGACACAAACCAAACCCTTGTTATTGCTGCTTGCTAGGACTCATAACCCTGAAATTACAGGGCTAGTCGAGATGAGGTGTTCTTTTGCTTGGACATACAATTTCACCTGGTGGATCAAAGCAATTCAATTCAATTTACATTTATTAGTGTAGCGCTTTTCACAATACATATCGTTTTAAAGCAGCTTTACAGAAAATGCATGTGTCTACACATTACAATTAGAGTGATCTGTTATCAGAGGTGACTGTCTAAGTACATATACAAATCACACAGTTCACTAACAATGCATTAATTTAAGGCAGAAACAATGAGCTTGTTGAAGTAATTATTACAAGTTGTGAACATAATTATTATAATATATAGAAATTTAGCATTGGTGCCTGTTGATTCAGAGTTTGCATCATCTGAAGCCCTCGCAGAAAACACCCAAGAAACCACCTAGTTCTCCCTACAAACTGCGCCAAAAATCATAGGTGGGATCTTTTGATTCATTGACCCATGTTGAGACCTATAGATCCCCAAGAATATCAAAGAGACTTGAAGGCAAACACCTAGAAATCATGCAGAATATTCTAGCAACCACCTAGAAACTGACTAGAGCACACTACACACCACGCTAGGGGTGTCGAAATTAATCGTTTCTACGATGCACCGCGATGCACACGAGGACGATTCGGTATCGGTTCAGTAATAGACCATAACCGGTTATAATGTACTGACGCTTTTCTGACGTCATTTATCGCGCATGTGCTTTGTCGCGGTAGCCGGTAGCATACACTGGCAAAGGGAGGCGAGACGCGAGTGCGAATTAAACATTCTTTCTTACATACATTTACATACATACATTACATGCGCATGCAAGTTACATGCGCTTCTTGAGGCACACACACGCAAGGTCTCGCTCTCTCCCTCTCTGCGGTGCGCGCGCTACACGGTTTGAACATACATTCACGTAGCCTTTCGGGAGAGTGGATACCTTTTCTCGGGACAGGTTATTAAAAGAAAAATCGGGACAAACCGAGACAGATGACAACCCTTCCGCACCCGATGGTCAAATTACAATTGTGTTGTTACGCGTGATTATAAATGGATGATCGTCTTCAACAGCGGACTCGGTGACGGTTGATGCGTGCGTCTCCAGGGTAACATTATACACTGATGAATGAGCGCTACTTTTAAATGAACATTTCTTTAAAACAAAATTGATTTGACAGAATTTCATTTTCTTAATGGCATAAACAGGCTTTAGTCCCATGAAACTCAAACTGGAATGTCTCTGTTTTTGTCACTGCGACTTCCCGAACAGGCGAACACACGCGCGCGCGAGCGCACGCACACATCACTTTTGAAGTAAAATTGAAAATTGAGGATGCGGTGCATCGCGATATCGAATTGAACCGAATCGATGACATGATAATCGTAATCGAACCGAAACGTGAGACCAGTGTAGGTTCACACCTCTACACCACGCCAAAACATCATAGGGGCCAATGGGGGCTCTTTTCACTCATTAACCAATGTTGGGAGCTATAGATCCCCAAGAATATCAAAGAAACTTGGGGACAAACACCCAAAAACTATTCAAAATACCCTATTAACTATCTAGAACACCCTTCAAACCACACCAAAACATCATAGTAACCATTGAGGTTTGCTTGAGGGTGTCAATGATGGCCTTCTGGACAGCAGTCAGGTCGGCAGTCTTACCCATGATTGCGGTTTTGAGTAATGAAACAGGCTGGGAGTTTTTAAAAGCCTCAGGAATCTTTTGCAGGTGTTTAGAGTTAATTAGTTGATTCAGATGATTAGGTTAATAGCTCGTTTAGAGAACCTTTTCATGATATGCTAATTTTTTGAGATAGGAATTTTGGGTTTTCATGAGCTGTATGCCAAAATCATCAGTATTAAAACAATAAAAGACCTGAAATATTTCAGTTGGTGCAATGAATCTAAAATATATGAAAGTTTCATTTTTATCATTACATTATGGAAAATGAACTTTATCACAATATGCTAATTTTTTGAGAAGGACCTGTAGATACACTAATTTCAATTTTATCTTTTGAAAACTATTATATCATCCTTGTTCACGGACACATGCAGTTGCTTCTCTACATAATAATTTTGTGTTGTCTACTGTGTTGTGTTTTAAATTTTATTTAATGTAATTGTTAACCTGTATGTATTTCTAATGTACTGTATTTATTTTAGCCCTAAGTGGTTATTCCACTTGTCAGGCCGCCATTGTAAATAAGAACTTGTTGTTAATGACTTGCCTGTAAAAATAAAGAAAAAAAGAAAAAGACCTATAGATCCCCAAGAATATCAAAAAGACCTGGGAGCAAATAGCCATAAACCATCCAAAATAGCTTATTAACTATGTAGAACACCCTTCAAACAGTGCCAAAACATCATAGGGGCCATTGTGGGCTCTTTTCACTCATAAACCCATGTTGGGACCTATAGTTCCTCAAGAATATCAAAGAGAATTGGGGGAAACACCCATAAACCATCCAAAATACCCAATTAACTACCTAGAGCACCTTTCAAACAACATCATAGTGACCATTGTGGGCTCTTTTCACTCATTAACCAATGTTGGGACCTATAGATCCCCAAGAATATAGAAGACACTTGGGGGTAAACACCCATAACCCTCCAAAATACCATATTAACTATCTAGAACACCCTCCAAACCCCACGGCAAAACATCATAGTGACCATTGTGGGCTCTTTTCAATCATAAACCCATTTTGGGACCTATAGATCCCCAAGAATATCAAAGAGAATTGGGGGTAAACACCCATAACCCTCCAAAATACTATATTAACTAGAACACCCTTCAAACCCCACGGCAAAACATCATAGTGGACATTGTGGGCTGTTTTCACTCATTAACCCATTTTGGGACCTATAGATCCCCAAGAATATCAAACAGCCAAAATACCCAATTAACTATCTAGAAAACCCTACAAAAAGTGGCAAAACATCACATTGACCACTGTGGGCTCTTTTGATTCATTAACCCATGTTGGGACCCAAACAGATTTTACCAGTAAAATCCATAGCAGCCACCTAGCAAAGTCTATCTCTTCATGAAAATGCTCTAAATCAGACTTTAAAAGAGCCTCAAACACTTCAATTACGTACATCAATCTATGGAGATGAATGACAATGAGACAAAGTCATTGTGAATTCACTGGGAATCCCAGGTCCTCTGGAGTGCAATAACCTGCAGGATTAATATTCCAAAACCCATAAAATTCAGAAGCACATTAAACACAAAAGCATGAGCCAAAGCCCAGGCTGGTCAATGGGACTGAATAATTCAGACTGTAAAGAAGGAGCAGATGGGGTGGCATGCTGTGGTTAGGTCAGGAGGATAACAGGTGGAGAGAGGGATGGAAGATGAGGACTGGTTGAGAAATGACAATATAATACTATGTTTACATTGCATACCTTTTGTTTCAATCGGACTGAATTCATTCTGATTGATGAATCTGAACGCTAAACGTGATCGGGCTGATGTGTGCGTTTATATGTCACAAGATTCAAATCGGATTTTTTTTTTTTGACATGCGCTCACTGCACGAATATACAGAGTTTTCTGTTTGTGTATCATAACCATTCTTGGGAGCTATAGATCCCCAAGAATATCAAAGAAACTTGGGGACAAACACCCATAAACTATTCAAAATACCCTATTAACTATCGAGAACACCCTTCAAACCACACCAAAACATCATAGTGACCATTGTGGGCTCTTTTCACTTATTAACCCATGTTGGGAGCTATAGATCCCCAAGAATCTCAAATAGTCTTAAAAGAAAACACCTAGAAACCATCCAAAATACTCTAGAAAGAAACCACCTAGAGCACCCTACAAACCACGGCAAAATATTGTGAGCTCATTTAATTCACTGACCCATGTTAAAACATATAGATCCCCAAGAATATTAAAAAAGACTTGGGAGCAAACAGCCATAAACCATCCAAAATACCTTATTAACTATCTAGAACACCCTTCAAACAACATCATAGTGACCATTGTGGGCTTTTTTCACTCATAAACCCATGTTGGGACCTATAGATCCCCAAGAATATTAAAGACAATTGGGGGAAAACACCCATAACCCTCCAAAATACCATATTAACTACCTAGAACACCTTTCATATGTGTTTATATGTCACAAGATTCAAATTGGAATATATTTTTTGACATGCGCACACTGCACGAATATACAGAGTTTCCCGCTGTTTGCGCATAATAACCATTCTCCAACATTGGTTCTTTATTTGTTTTAAACAGCAGACTTAATATTTATCCATTTCTGGTCATAATTTGGAGACAATGAGCATATGAACCGTTGTGCCGTGCTGTTTATACTCATCACGCAGTACAAATGCCCAAAACCAGTAGTCTGTGGATGAGAGTCTGAAACAAGGACTGGTGGGACGTTGCTCCACTTCACAGACACAGTGAAAGGAGAATTATGGGATGAGGGGACACTCATTTATACGACACTTTATTCAACAGTAACAACAGCTCGTTCAGCGTGTCATTACACTATTTCTACGTCATTGCACATGCGCAGTGCTTTCAGTTTCAATCCGATCAAGTGTTTACATGTTCTCTCGATCGGATTAGAAAAGGAATAAACCGCCCCTTTCAATCCTGATCGAAATTTCGTTCGGATCGAGCTCAATCGGATCCAGTGTTTACATGAAGTATTTTCACTCTGATTGAGCCATCAATCTGATTACTAACGGATTATTTGGTTGCATGTAAACGTAGCTCAGACGTTTACAAACCCAACCAATCATAACCAGAGGCTGAAATAAACTTGATGGTGCAGCACAACATCTGCTCAGAAATTAAACATAACCTTTTGGGCTGAAAGAAGTGATCCAAAACTAGGCTGACCAGAGACAGACAGCATTTTATAGGGTACGTATAAAGGAAGTCTGATTTTACTTGGAATAGTCTGATGCACAATGGAGACAATCTAGATTTCAGAAATCACAACTACAACAATTTCCTAGCAAGTCAATACCCAGAACGATGAATTAGCAATCATCCAGAACCACTCAAAACGCCCTGGTAAATTAACAGCCTGAACAAAGAATTTGCAATCATTCAGAACACAACCAAAATTGCCAAAGCAAACCACACTCTTCAAACAGTCCAGGGAACTGAAACTACACAAGGCACATAATACCCCAACTTAAAAACAAGTACTCAAATTACATCAGGCGGATAAACCTTCATACATCAAACAAACCTTCACATGACTATAAACTTTCAGACAAGGCTTTGTGAAGGATGATGTGGAACTATACTGGACCTGAAAGAAAACACATCACCCAAAGTAGGCATTGCTACTCATTTTACATGCAAAGAGCACGTGAGCCAATCATAACAGAGATCATTTACATAAAGAGATCTTACAGCAGCAAACATCATTAGTTAAATATACTAGTAAATATAATGTTAATCTTAATGTTAATTACAACATTTACTAATACATTTTTAAAATATAAAGTTCTATCTGTTAACATAGTTAATCCACTGTGAACTATGCTTTTTTTTCAACTAACATTAACAAAGATGAATAAATATAGTAAAAAGAAATACATTGCTAATTGTCAGTTCATAACTAATGCTAACAAACGAGACCTTATTGTAAAGCGTTACCTCCTAAATGAATTTGACTCCTTTTGTGCAAGAAACCTTGTCTAAGATTATACAGTGTACTTTGGGGGAGGGGGATGCATTCCCTTTAATAATAGTTATTATAAGAGTATTAAGGAATGAATATATATCTGTACATTTTTTCTAGCTTAACGCCCACTGCCTGCTGTCAAACACTTGTGTGATAAATAAACCTTCAATTGACCGCTAGTGAGCATTATGCATCTCCAAACTCAAAGCCATGATAAACAGCAGAGAAAATTAAAGGCTGTGTTATATTCCTTACCTTCATAATATATTTTAAATCCATGGGCGCTTACAGCAAAGTCGCTGGTAAGACGCAAGGAAAAAATGGATCCGGTACTTGTGACAGGAGCTGGCACCTGGAATCCTGTTAACCTGCACGAGAAGAGAAAATATTACTCATCCAGACAGAAAGCAGTTTGAGGATTCATGCAATGCAATAAAATGCAGTAAAATAAAATAAAATGCATTAAAATGCATTAAAATGCAATGCAATGCAATGCAATAAAATAAATGTATTATTGTTGTATTTTTTTACTTTGAGAAAATACATTTTTTATATTTACATTTTGGAATGAAATGTGACTTGTTCTATAAGATTCACCCACACTTTAAGCCAAACATTTCACAAAAGAGCTTGTTAGGGTTGCATGATAAATGAATGCATATATTACTCAAAAATGTCAAAAATTGGAGTTGGTTCTGAGAAAAGATCAGCATAATTTGATGGCAAATGCTGGTTGGTTACATATTATCCAATGCAAAAAAATCATGCATTTTTAAGTGTGGCCAAAAAAAAAGTCAAAAGACTATTTTGGCCCACTGTATTTTATTCTTAGCTGTTTTGACAATACAATTTCCCAGGAGTCATGCTCACTTTAGACCTTTCGCCGACTCTACTCTGGTTTACACAACAAGACATAAAGAATGAGTCACGTCTTTCTATTTCTTAAAAACTCATTGTCTTAGTATCAGCCAGTCCTGCCTTTACAGGATGTGAAGCTCTCTGAAATTGGATTTGAACTTGGAAAAGATCAATGATTTTAAAATATCATTTCACAGAAGTACCATCAGATTTTGGGGATAAAAATGTGACAGCTGGACAGATCCTTGTGCACTTGATGAAATAAACAAATTTACAAACATATTAAAGTCAACATGAATATGAATATGAATGACATCCACATGAAAAGGGTTTCAAATAGTGTCATGAAAGGGCAGTTTTTTATGAGCTTGCTTGGTAACAAAAAAGTGGGAAGTGTACACCATAAATGAAAATTAAAAACATGCATTGGACCTTAAAATAAATCCTAGCGATTGTTTTTATACATCACAGAAAAAAAAAAAAACTCATCAAACGTGGGTTCATAAAACTTTACCATCTTGATGAATTTAAATTAGTTCAAGAACTGAAGTACCATGATGACAGTTTCTGACTGGAGCAACAACCAGTTTGCCCCTTTTTAATATTTTTATTATTATTATTGAAGTTAACTGTGAATTGGCATTCTCAACCCATTTTACTAATGCAATGTAAAATATTGACGAGTGAATCTGGATATTCAATGAGAAAAAGTGGGACTTGATTGTATCCATATGGAAAAGATCTGAATGTGATAAGTGGACATTATTTTTCACAATCATGATCAACAGATTAAAAGATAAACAATGTTTAAAAACAATATTTCCCACCACAAACCAGACAGTCCTGAGATTGAATTTTTAAATTCTGGTAATTGTTGTGGTTGTAGAAGTGGCACAAAAGAGAAGCATGATCTGATTTCTTGAGTTTTTATATAACATTTCCTAAATCAATAGCATTCATTTTGAAGTCTG
>JAPDVR010000018.1:42917089-42942089 GCA_026230005.1 Gila orcuttii | reverse complement strand
ATGAAGCGCTTTTATTTTTAAATATTAACAAACTTGCTTATCATGTCATCAACTATCTTCTATTCCGATTCTCAAATATGTGTAAGTGAGTTTGTTTTATTGTTTATAAAAACTTTTATAAATGATCTTGATCTGTAACGTGAGATGGGCGCCGTCATGTTTGTTTGTGACGCAGTTCAGAGATTCCTGTCTGATGGATTTATTACAGCGCGTGAATTAATCAGTTTCTCCCGACATACATGAAAGTGGCCGGTGAACTGGGAGAAAAATAGAGTTGACTTTATAGTTATTTACCCTGTGTGTCTGATATGAATAAAAACTGTCGGCAAACAAATTTGAATGGTTTGTTATTGCTGCTTCCATAGAGACCATTGTGTATTTTACAAACTATAAATGTATTGTTTTGCTATAAATTATATGTATTTAAATGTCTGAAACCTAAAATAAACATTATGTGGTTAAAAACAGTGAACAGTTGTGATATAGCCTATGACAAGCACTGAGCGCGTCCGTCTTTGGCTCAGCGCCAGCCATAGCGCGAAAGCACAGTTTGAATCTGGCAGTGATGTCACGTCACTGTACATTCGCTCTTCAGTGCTCAGCTGCTGCAGAGCTGCCGAAATCGAAATTGCTGATGAGATATAGAGGAAAATATCTAGTGGAAAATGAGAATGTTACCCCTCCCGATATCATCGTGCATCGCGATGTTTCACTGTAGACATCGTCTGATACCAAATTGGTAGACATCGCCCAACCCTAGTTCCCATCATGCACTGGGGCTTGAATAATAAATGAGGTTGATTTCTCACCTTTTTCCAGCTGTATTTACAACTGTTTTATCATTGCTTTTGTCGTTAGGATTAGTAACTTGCCATTTTGTGACATCTGGAGTTCATTTTCTACTCAAAATGACACATTCAAACACAAAAACGATCCATCAAATGTTACCGTCATTGTGTATTGTCTACCAAGTATTGAGGTCTCTGTGTTCACAACATGGGAATCTTTTGATATGGTGAATCACACAATATCTATTCACTTATTATAATCACTTAGATGTTTATAAGTAGCGCATAAACTTTAAAAGTGTGGTTTAATTCAGTGTTATATTGTTTGAGTGAAATGTATTCCAAAGGAAACTTCAACTAAATAAATTTTACTCAACCTTTTACAAGCCGAGTTATAATGACTTATTTTCTTTGTTACTTTTACTTAACTTAGTTAAGTAGAGTTTACTCAATTCCATATGTGAAATTTACTTGAAAAAAATATTAGTGCAAAAACTTGCCAAAGAAAAATGAAGTAAATTTTACTACTTGTTTTTTTCAGTACTCTTTTTTAAAAAAACATTATGACCTCAGTTAAAATTTTCCATCAATTTACAGCAAATGGCTTTGCTAGTCGCAAGTGTCACTCATCGCTCATCATCTCTGACCAGAGAGCTCAGCTTTTCTCCCCAGACTTGTAAGATGAATTATGGTTACAAGATGACACTGTACATCAAAGAAAGTTGATTCTCAGCATGCAAAACACTGCGTGTGTGTGTGTGTGTGTGTGTGTGTGTGTGTGTGTGTGTGTGTGTGTGTGTGTGTGTGTGTGTGTGTGGCGAAGACACTTCAAAGTTGAATGACTGGGCCGACACTATTTAGGAGAAGCAAGACAGGCCAATTACTCAAACACACAGCGCTCACATCTGACCGGACGGCGTTATCCAATTAGCACGGCTCGTTCTGAAGGTTGAGTAAATAAGTGTGATCCGATTGCCCTCGCCGTCTCTCCAATCACACGTCGCAGGAAAGCCTCGTCTTGATTCTGACATGTTTTGTCTCTCCGTCGTCAGTCTGTATTTGACTACTGGCCCATATCTCTGAAACCGGCTGCCGAAAAAACTGAGGAATCTACAGATATGCTTTAGCAATTTCCCAAAATGAGACAAATGCATTACTCACGCTCGCACTGAAGGCATTCATCAGGTCAGAGAAAGTGTCTCTCAGCCGTTCCTCATGCAAACGCATTCGCTTTTCTGCAGAGACTACGCTGTTATCGCTAGCTAAGAGAACAACAGAGCGTGATTTTTCATTCTGACTCTTATCTTGATGATGTTTTGAAGTGGCGCTGGAGTTTATTGTTCATTTGTGGGATTCTTGGGATGGTTTTTAAAGGGTCATGAAACTCTAAAACGCATTCTTTGAAAGGTTGAAGGAACAGTTTGCCAAAAATAAATAAATTTCTGAGCTTATTTATCCACCTTCATGTCCAAAGCCAGAAGATTCTCTTTCTTGAGTTGAGCACAAAAGGAGTAATTTCACATTGTGCTGGTCAATCTTTTCCATGCAGTTAAAAGAAATAGGGCTGAAGCTTCAAAAAGGATCCAAAAGCACAATAAAAGCATCAAAAGAGTCGTTCAGAGAACTTGTGTGATTCATTCTTCTGTGTGAGGGTCTAATTTAACCCATTATTCACTGATAATCACTGAACCAGATCACTGAACCACTTACAATCATTCACACTAGAATCACTTCTCCCAAAATATCTATCCATATATCTATCTATCCATCCATCTATCTATCTATATCCATCCGTATACAAACAGAATAACCAGATAAATTTGACAAGATCGGACAAAGACAACACTACAGACAGAGAAACACATTAAGAACACTAGAACACTACAGACACAGAGAAACACATTAAGAACACTAGAACACTACAGACAGAGAAACACATTAAGAACACTAGAACACTACAGACACAGAGAAACACATTAAGAACACTAGAACACTACAGACAGAGAAACACATTAAGAACACTAGAACACTACAAACACAGAGAAACACATTAAGAACACTAGAACACTACAAACACAGAGAAACACATTAAGAACACTAGAACACTACAGACACAGAGAAACACATTAAGAACACTAGAACACTTCAGACACAGAGAAACACATTAAGAACACTAGAACACTTCAGACACAGAGAAACACATTAAGAATACTAGACCACTACAGACAGAGAAACACATTAAGAACACTAGAACACTACAAACACAGAGAAACACATTAAGAACACTAGACCACTACAGACAGAGAAACACATTAAGAACACTAGAACACTACAAACACAGAGAAACACATTAAGAACACTAGAACACTTCAGACACAGAGAAACACATTAAGAACACTAGAACACTTCAGACACAGAGAAACACATTAAGAACACTAGAACACTACAGACACAGAGAAACACATTAAGAACACTAGAACACTTCAGACACAGAGAAACACATTAAGAACACTAGAACACTACAGACACAGAGAAACACATTAAGAACACTAGAACACTACAGACACAGAGAAACACATTAAGAACACTAGAACACTACAAACACAGAGAAACACATTAAGAACACTAGAACACTACAGACACAGAGAAACACATTAAGAACACTAGAACACTTCAGACACAGAGAAACACATTAAGAACACTAGAACACTACAGACACAGAGAAACACATTAAGAACACTAGAACACTACAGACAGAGAAACACATTAAGAACACTAGAACACTTCAGACACAGAGAAACACATTAAGAACACTAGAACACTACAGACACAGAGAAACACATTAAGAACACTAGAACACTACAGACACAGAGAAACACATTAAGAACACTAGAACACTACAGACACAGAGAAACACATTAAGAACACTAGAACACTACAGACACAGAGAAACACATTAAGAACACTAGAACACTACAGACACAGAGAAACACATTAAGAACACTAGAACACTACAGACACAGAGAAACACATTAAGAACACTAGAACACTACAGACAGAGAAACACATTAAGAACACTAGAACACTACAAACACAGAGAAACACATTAAGAACACTAGACCACTACAAACACAGAGAAACACATTAAGAACACTAGACCACTACAAACACAGAGAAACACATTAAGAACACTAGAACACTACAGACAGAGAAACACATTAAGAACACTAGAACACTTCAAACACAGAGAAACACATTAAGAACACTAGAACACTACAAACACAGAGAAACACATTAAGAACACTAGAACACTACAAACACAGAGAAACACATTAAGAACACTAGAACACTTCAGACACAGAGAAACACATTAAGAACACTAGAACACTACAGACAGAGAAACACATTAAGAACACTAGAACACTTCAAACACAGAGAAACACATTAAGAACACTAGAACACTACAAACACAGAGAAACACATTAAGAACACTAGAACACTACAAACACAGAGAAACACATTAAGAACACTAGAACACTACAGACACAGAGAAACACATTAAGAACACTAGAACACTTCAGACACAGAGAAACACATTAAGAACACTAGAACACTTCAGACACAGAGAAACACATTAAGAATACTAGACCACTACAGACAGAGAAACACATTAAGAACACTAGAACACTACAAACACAGAGAAACACATTAAGAACACTAGACCACTACAGACAGAGAAACACATTAAGAACACTAGAACACTACAAACACAGAGAAACACATTAAGAACACTAGAACACTTCAGACACAGAGAAACACATTAAGAACACTAGAACACTACAGACACAGAGAAACACATTAAGAACACTAGAACACTTCAGACACAGAGAAACACATTAAGAACACTAGAACACTACAGACACAGAGAAACACATTAAGAACACTAGAACACTACAGACACAGAGAAACACATTAAGAACACTAGAACACTACAAACACAGAGAAACACATTAAGAACACTAGAACACTACAGACACAGAGAAACACATTAAGAACACTAGAACACTTCAGACACAGAGAAACACATTAAGAACACTAGAACACTACAGACACAGAGAAACACATTAAGAACACTAGAACACTACAGACAGAGAAACACATTAAGAACACTAGAACACTTCAGACACAGAGAAACACATTAAGAACACTAGAACACTACAGACACAGAGAAACACATTAAGAACACTAGAACACTACAGACACAGAGAAACACATTAAGAACACTAGAACACTACAGACACAGAGAAACACATTAAGAACACTAGAACACTACAGACACAGAGAAACACATTAAGAACACTAGAACACTACAGACACAGAGAAACACATTAAGAACACTAGAACACTACAGACACAGAGAAACACATTAAGAACACTAGAACACTACAGACAGAGAAACACATTAAGAACACTAGAACACTACAAACACAGAGAAACACATTAAGAACACTAGACCACTACAAACACAGAGAAACACATTAAGAACACTAGACCACTACAAACACAGAGAAACACATTAAGAACACTAGAACACTACAGACAGAGAAACACATTAAGAACACTAGAACACTTCAAACACAGAGAAACACATTAAGAACACTAGAACACTACAAACACAGAGAAACACATTAAGAACACTAGAACACTACAAACACAGAGAAACACATTAAGAACACTAGAACACTTCAGACACAGAGAAACACATTAAGAACACTAGAACACTACAGACAGAGAAACACATTAAGAACACTAGAACACTTCAAACACAGAGAAACACATTAAGAACACTAGAACACTACAAACACAGAGAAACACATTAAGAACACTAGAACACTACAAACACAGAGAAACACATTAAGAACACTAGACCACTACAGACACAGAGAAACACATTAAGAACACTAGAACACTTCAGACACAGAGAAACACATTAAGAACACTAGAACACTACAGACACAGAGAAACACATTAAGAACACTAGAACACTACAAACACAGAGAAACACATTAAGAACACTAGAACACTACAGACACAGAGAAACACATTAAGAACACTAGAACACTTCAGACACAGAGAAACACATTAAGAACACTAGAACACTACAGACACAGAGAAACACATTAAGAACACTAGAACACTACAAACACAGAGAAACACATTAAGAACACTAGAACACTACAGACACAGAGAAACACATTAAGAACACTAGAACACTACAGACACAGAGAAACACATTAAGAACACTAGAACACTTCAGACACAGAGAAACACATTAAGAACACTAGAACACTACAGACACAGAGAAACACATTAAGAACACTAGAACACTACAGACACAGAGAAACACATTAAGAACACTAGAACACTACAGACACAGAGAAACACATTAAGAACACTAGAACACTACAAACACAGAGAAACACATTAAGAACACTAGAACACTACAGACACAGAGAAACACATTAAGAACACTAGAACACTACAGACACAGAGAAACACATTAAGAACACTAGAACACTTCAGACACAGAGAAACACATTAAGAACACTAGAACACTACAGACACAGAGAAACACATTAAGAACACTAGAACACTACAGACACAGAGAAACACATTAAGAACACTAGAACACTACAAACACAGAGAAACACATTAAGAACACTAGAACACTACAGACACAGAGAAACACATTAAGAACACTAGAACACTTCAGACACAGAGAAACACATTAAGAACACTAGAACACTACAGACAGAGAAACACATTAAGAACACTAGAACACGTCAAACACAGAGAAACACATTAAGAACACTAGAACACTTCAGACACAGAGAAACACATTAAGAACACTAGAACACTTCAGACACAGAGAAACACATTAAGAACACTAGAACACTACAAACACAGAGAAACACATTAAGAACACTAGAACACTACAGACACAGAGAAACACATTAAGAACACTAGAACACTTCAGACACAGAGAAACACATTAAGAACACTAGAACACTACAGACACAGAGAAACACATTAAGAACACTAGAACACTACAAACACAGAGAAACACATTAAGAACACTAGACCACAACAGACACAGAGAAACACATTAAGAACACTAGACCACTACAAACACAGAGAAACACATTAAGAACACTAGAACACTTCAGACACAGAGAAACACATTAAGAACACTAGAACACTACAGACACAGAGAAACACATTAAGAACACTAGAACACTACAGACACAGAGAAACACATTAAGAACACTAGACCACAACAGACACAGAGAAACACATTAAGAACACTAGACCACTACAAACACAGAGAAACACATTAAGAACACTAGAACACTTCAGACACAGAGAAACACATTAAGAACACTAGAACACTTCAGACACAGAGAAACACATTAAGAACACTAGAACACTTCAGACACAGAGAAACACATTAAGAACACTAGAACACTACAAACACAGAGAAACACATTAAGAACACTAGAACACTACAGACACAGAGAAACACATTAAGAACACTAGACCACAACAGACACAGAGAAACACATTAAGAACACTAGACCACTACAAACACAGAGAAACACATTAAGAACACTAGAACACTTCAGACACAGAGAAACACATTAAGAACACTAGAACACTTCAGACACAGAGAAACACATTAAGAACACTAGAACACTTCAGACACAGAGAAACACATTAAGAACACTAGACCACTACAGACACAGAGAAACACATTAAGAACACTAGACCACAACAGACACAGAGAAACACATTAAGAACACTAGAACACTACAAACACAGATAAACACATTAAGAACACTAGAACACTTCAGACACAGAGAAACACATTAAGAACACTAGAACACTTCAGACACAGAGAAACACATTAAGAACACTAGAACACTACAGACACAGAGAAACACATTAAGAACACTAGACCACTACAGACACAGAGAAACACATTAAGAACACTAGACCACTACAGACACAGAGAAACACATTAAGAACACTAGAACACTACAAACACAGAGAAACACATTAAGAACACTAGAACACTACAGACACAGAGAAACACATTAAGAACACTAGAACACTTCAGACACAGAGAAACACATTAAGAACACTAGAACACTTCAGACACAGAGAAACACATTAAGAACACTAGAACACTACAGACACAGAGAAACACATTAAGAACACTAGAACACTTCAGACACAGAGAAACACATTAAGAACACTAGACCACTACAGACACAGAGAAACACATTAAGAACACTAGAACACTACAAACACAGAGAAACACATTAAGAACACTAGAACACTTCAGACACAGAGAAACACATTAAGAACACTAGACCACTACAGACACAGAGAAACACATTAAGAACACTAGAACACTACAAACACAGAGAAACACATTAAGAACACTAGAACACTACAGACAGAGAAACACATTAAGAACACTAGAACACTACAGACACAGAGAAACACATTAAGAACACTAGACCACTACAGACAAAGAGAAACACATTAAGAACACTAGAACACTTCAGACACAGAGAAACACATTAAGAACACTAGAACACTACAGACACAGAGAAACACATTAAGAACACTAGAACACTACAGACACAGAGAAACACATTAAGAACACTAGAACACTACAGACACAGAGAAACACATTAAGAACACTAGACCACTACAGACACAGAGAAACACATTAAGAACACTAGAACACTTCAGACACAGAGAAACACATTAAGAACACTAGAACACTACAAACACAGAGAAACACATTAAGAACACTAGAACACTACAAACACAGAGAAACACATTAAGAACACTAGAACACTACAGACACAGAGAAACACATTAAGAACACTAGAACACTACAAACACAGAGAAACACATTAAGAACACTAGAACAAGAACAATAGAACACTACAAACACAGAGCTATATACACAAAGGATAATCAAAGGGCGGTAACAAGAAACAGGTGTGGCAAACAACCATAGCAACAAATGTGAACACAGGAAACACAAACCAACTCAAACAGACCAAACGTGACACTGTCAAAGTTTGTCATCAAAAGTTAACTAAAATAGTTCTCGGCCATAAACAGTAGCGGTTTTTGGCACAGGCAAACCGGGCAGGCATTTCAAAACACGGCGCGGCAGCGCGTAGCAGGAGCACTGTATCAGCAATACTCTAATGGAATTAGTGGGCTAAAGTCAGTCACACCACCTCGACTTTCTTCCAAAATAACGCACATTTCATTCATAATATTATAAATACAGGCCTATAGCTCCTTCAAATTTTTGTTTTTCTGAATTGTGTGAAATGGCTAATAAAAATAAGTAATACAAAGCGATTATGTGGGTCACCTCACCAAGGTGAATTGGTTTAGTCTTGACTTCTGGCCGTGACTCGTGACGTGAGTGACAGTATTGGGGGGGGGGGGGTCTGTTGATTGTCGAGTGCCAAATAAACAGAGATGGACAGGAAAAGGTTAAAGCCATCCGATGCACAATTTAGAAAAAAAAAGAAAAGAAGAAGAGGAGAAACGTGCAAAAGATAAAGGTATGCAACTCTCTGTGGTATGATTACGGTATCCATGTTGTCATGAATGAAGGGCTAATGTTAATTGTGGGTAACTCGTCTCTTACGTTTCTTAGCCTTTTTGCTATGATGCTTGTTATGCTTATACAACAATCATTCGGTTTTAAGTCAACAAACACGAGTTCAGTTATTATTTATTTCCATCAGTTGGGTTAACGTTAGGCCCTGTAATTAGCCAACGGAATTTTCAAATACTTTTCTTGTCCTCAACTACAGTGGTACAATGACATTTTAATGACAAATTCAATTTGTACCTCTGTAGTTGAGGTCAAGAAAAATATTCATGACACAGTTATAATGGCCTCATGATGACAGCCAATGTTCTGTTCTTAGTGCAATAGTGTAATAATTACATTCTCTTTAGTGTGTTTTCACATTTGTGTGATAAAGTATTTGTGCTATAGAATATTTATTCTATATTTTATTTGTATATTATTCTTAATGTTTTACATTATTGTTGCTCTCTGCTCTTGTTAAATTTTTTATATATCTGATTGTATATATTTTTGGCACATTTATGTATATAGTTTATATTTAAGTTCTGATAACTTACACTGTCATAGTTTGTGCAGAATTGTGTTCATTGTCTTTTGGCAATGTTGGATGTAATGAAGGATTTGTGCAATTGAGAAATATAATTTTCTCTTTAACCTATGTTGTTATAATGAAATATGACTGTTTGTGGATAATTTTGTGTGTGTGTTTTATTTATTTATTTATTTATTTTGGGGTGGGGCGCTCGAAGGTGGTCTCGCCCAGGGTGTAATTCAATGTAGAACCGCCACTGGCCATAGAAATAAAGTAGAAATAAAAGAACATGATGAACTTTGATGAACTAAACGAAAACAGTTTAAGCTGATGTACAAAAAACAACTAAAACTGAAACAAAATAAATAGTAAGTAAAAGTAAAGCTAAATATAAATATTAATAGTACCAAATTACTAACACAAACTAAAAATTAAAATATAAAAATAAAAGCTAATTTAAAATATTAATAAATGCTATTATTGTACTCTAAAATAACACTGCAAAGCACACAATTAATTTTACTCATACAAAGTCAGAATATATAAGACGTCATTTGTACAGTCTGTTTTTTACTGATATAATATGTATGATTTTTGTATCTTAAAAAACACTTTCATTCCATTTGCATGGAAAATAGCAAACATCACACATCCGTTTCATTTCACATTCCACTGAAAAAAAGAGTTTACAGCGACATGAGGTTATAATTACAGGGTTTTATTTTTGGGGAACTATTGCTTTAATTTCATTGAAAAAGCGATATAAAGCTGATTCCTCCAGTTTAACCTGAGATCATGTGACCTTCACTAAAAACAGGCGTTTCTGAGTCACACGCTCATTTGTAGCTTTTAATCGTTTGCAACATTAGGATAGAAGAAACATGTAATTAGTTAGAATATTCTTACAGGCAAAGACAACTGAGTCTGTAATTATTCAAATAATTTATCATCCACAATAATATGATATATTATGCTTGTCAGAGTATCATATTTAGCTTTGATAACAAGAATGGGTCACAATAAGCTATCAATGAACTAATTGCCACACTGTAATGAAAGTCTCTAATCTCAGGTCAACTTTTAATTGCAGATATTCCTCTATCGTTCCTGTTTTCCTTCAGGATGTGCGGCGCTATTTTGGGACGCCGCGTTCTGAGTGGGAAAATGACAGATTGCGATGTCAGGCAGAGCTGGGATAAGTAACGTATCAAAGGCTTCTGCTTGAATTGCTTTGATAAATGGATTTTTCCAGAACGTGTAGAAACGGAGGGTCGCCGGAGGAAAGCTAAATATTTCCCTATTTGCCGGAACAAAACCAGAAACATCCTGAGACGCCCGAGATCCCGGCCCTTCCCAACAGCTCTCGCTGGGAATAAATTGCTGATGTAGATGCTGATACACAAAAGTCAATTTGAAAGAGAAAAAAAATGAAAACACGATGAAGGGATTCAGCTGGAAAACTTTCCTGTATGTGTCACATTATATCTGCTGTTATTATTATTATTATTATCTGCTGTTAATCAGTTTCCCATTAGAAAATAAAATGGAGTTTTGTGTCCTAAAAGTTGATAAATTTTTTTAAATGAACTGTTTTTTCCATATTTTCAGACCAAGAATATTGATGAGTCATCTATCTATCTATCTATCTATCTATCTATCTATCTATCTATCTATCTATCTATCTATCTATCTATCTATCTATCTATCATACATCATCTATCTATCTATCTATCTATCATACATCATCTATCTATCTATCTATCTATCTATCTATCTATCTATCTATCTATCTATCTATCTATCTATCTATCTATCTATCTATCTATCTATCATACATCATCTATCTATCTATCTATCTATCTATCTATCTATCTATCTATCTATCTATCTATCTATCTATCTATCTATCTACCTATCATACATCATCTATCTATCAATCTATCATACATCATCTATCTATCTATCTATCTATCTATCTATCTATCTATCTATCTATCTATCTATCTATCTATCATACATCATCTATCTATCTATCTATCTATCTATCTATCATACATCATCTATCTATCTATCTATTTATCTATCTATCTATCTATCTATCTATCTATCTATCTATCTATCAATCATACATCATCTATATATCTATCTATCTATCTATCTATCTATCTATCATACATCATCTATCTATCTATCTATCTATCTATCTATCAATCATACATCATCTATATCTATCATACATCATCTATCTATCTATCTATCTATCTATCATACATCATCTATCTATCTATCTATCTATCTATCTATCTATCTATCTATCTATCTATCTATCTATCTATCATACATCATCTATCTATCTATCTATCTATCTATATATATATCTATCTATCTATCTATCTATCTATCTATCTATCATACATCATCTATCTATCTATCTATCTATCTATCTATCTATCTATCTATCTATCTATCTATCTATCTATCTATCTATCTATCTATCTATCTATCTATCATACATCATCTATCTATCTATCTATCATACATCATCTATCTATCTATCTATCTATCTATCTATCTATCTATCTATCTATCTATCTATCATACATCATCTATCTATCTATCTATCTATCTATATATCTATCTATCTATCTATCTATCTATCTATCATACATCATCTATCTATCTATCTATCTATCTATCTATCTATCTATCTATCTATCTATCTATCTATCTATCTATCTATCTATCATACATCATCTATCTATCTATCTATCTATCTATCTATCTATCTATCAATCATACATCATCTATATCTATCATACATCATCTATCTATCTATCTATCTATCTATCTATCTATCTATCTATCTATCTATCTATCTATCTATCTATCTATCTATCTATCTATCTATCTATCTATCTATTTATCATCCATCATCTTACAATATATATCTATCTATCTATCATCTATCTATATATCTATCTATCTAACTTTCAAACAAGGATTTATGAAACCAAAATTCAGAGTTTGACTTGTCAAATTTAACTTTTCTTGTTAAAAATAAAGGTTATATGAATCTCTATTTCCTTACATTAAAATTCAAATTGCAATTCTGCACCCTGTCAGTTCTAAATAATGCATAACTTTGGTTGATATAGTGCATGCCAGGGATCCTCTTCTCTTTCATGAGTGTTTTCTATAAACTCAGAGTACGTCTGTCTTGAACCGGCCCTCACAGACAGACATAATGGGGCTAGAGCTCGATGGGACACAATCGCTTCTCAAGGAGAAGAAGATCGTTCAGAATAACACTGACAAGCTTTTGTGGATCAACAACGACAGATGCTTCTTGAACCGAGAGGCATTATGATTCTTTACGGCTCTGAGTTTTGCTTCTTGCATCGGATGGTAATGCCAGAGCATCTATTACTCGCCGTTAATGAAACGCCTGTTCTGCTGTTCTTTAATCGAAGCACTTACACAATACTCATAAATGTTTGAGTAATTCTGTTAAACCCAAAAACATGGTACAACACTGGCATCACATTTTTCATAAGATTAATGCTTTAATAACTGCAAATGAACTGCCATGTCTGCAGAGGAGGAGAAAAAAAACTATTGATTTACTTACAGCTTGGATAATGAAGGACTCGCTCTTATTCCACAATGTGTTTTTGTGAAGATTTGCTGTATTCGATCTAAAGGTCTATTAAAGAGAATATATAATGGGAAAACTTCAAATGCTCAGTGACCAGGCGGTACTTGTGGAAAATCACCTAAAATATTAGTAAGAGTAGATTAGAATATCTTTCAAAGTTGTTGATGAAACAAAGATTATTGGAGTGTGTGTTACAAGAAAAGCAGGAACACATATATAAAAAATAAACTTAATTCAAAAGGAAAACAGAGAAAATAGATTTTTCTGACCTCATTCTTTTAAGCATAAACTTCATTTTGATCAATTTTTCAGCAAACAAGACACAATATCTTAAGTTGTTTTGCTTCTCAAGTAAATGTATCGTGATCTGAAGAATTTTTAGATCCTTTTAATGGAAAACATATTTTTTCCAAGGTAAAATAATGTTAATAAACTTTTGCTCAAGTATTTCATTTAGGTCAGCAACTAAAGAGTTCAGAATGACACAGTATGCAGAATCCGTTATGTTCACGTTTGCTAAAGTTATCAGTTGCGATCGTCATCAAATGAGGCTTTTGTCTTCAGTGGGAAGCGTTTGCCTCACTCGGATTCACAGTTAGCAGATTTTAATCAGGGCATTTAACAATTTCTCTAAAGGAAAACACAGATAAAACGCTTCACAGCCCATATAAGCAACATACTGAAACCATTTTACTAAAAATAAATCTCCAATTCATCACTATATGTGACTTTCTATAGAGCAATTGTAATAAAGGAGGCGGAGCTTAGATAAGGAGGTGGAGCTTAGATTAGGAGGTGGAGCTTAGAGAAGGAGGTGGAGCTTAGATCAGGAGGCGGAGCTTAGAGAAGGAGGCGGAGCTTAGAGAAGAGTCAATGTTGCAGATAAACACTTTCCGGCATGAATATCAATACTGTACCACTTTCTAAATCGTCTGTGACACCGAAAACAAATCATAAATGGAGACATTCTGAGAATAAAACAAACACTTTAGCAGAAATGTATTTTTCTGACAACTCTCTGGCATTTTAACAGGGAAAACTGAGGAAATGACATCACTTGCGCAATATGCCGCTTATTTTTGCAATCTGTTCAGCCAATGAAGCGTAGTTTTTTTGGATACGGAGTCTGTGAATTCCAGATTGGCATAAAATAAAATACTTTCAATCATAGTAATTGCCACGAGTGAGTTTCAGCTGTAACGCAGGGGGTCTGCTGATTTTGTTCCTGGCTGGTGGAGAGTTTCGTTGCAATAATTGGTTTACCCTTTAATTAGAGGAGAGTTAGTGTGGGTTAATTCTGTGTGCTTTTAAAGCTTTTGGAAGAGTTTCGACCGCATGTTGAGTTGCTAATCAGGTCTATAATTCACATATAAGCACTGCGTTATGACACGAGTAATGCAGCAACTCTCGGATAAACCGGATTCTAATTGGTCAAAAACTCTTCACAAACAAAAAACATTAATATTTCAAGCCCAATTATTAATTTGAATGCAAGTAGAAAAAGCAGGATCATGTACATTCAGTATAAAAAGAGTATATAATGGAAAAATGTCAGATGGTACCTGATATATAATATACAGTACTTGTCAAAAGTTTGGAAACATTAACATTTTTTATGTTTTTGAAAGAGTCTCTTCTTCACCAAGGCTGTATTTATTTAATCAAAAATGCAGTCAAATTGTGAAATATATTTGTAATTTAAATCAGCTGTTTTCTGTGTTAATATATAGTAAAGTGTAATTTATTCCTGTGATCAAAGCTGAATTTTCAGCATCATTACTCCAGTCTTCAGTGTCACATGATCCTTCAGAATCACTATAATATGATGATTTGATGATCAAGAAACATTTATGATTATTATTTGTTATTATTATTATTATTGGATTCAAACATTTGTGGTAAGATATATATCAAAATTAATAGTTTAATTCAGCGAGGATGCATTAAATTGATCAAAAGTGACAGTGAAGACATAAGGAAGAAAAAATGTATCACGATTTCCACAAAAATATGACTATTTTCAACATTGATAATAATCATAAATGTTTCTTGATCATCAAATCATGAGTAATGATGCTAAAAATTCAGCTTTGATCACAGGAATAAATTACACTTTACTATATATTCACATAGAAAACAGCTGTTTTAAATTGTAATAATATTTGTAATAGATTATATCAATATTGAATGTCTCCTTGTTAATTTAAAAATCAGTTTTAAACTAAAAATCAGTCATTTCTGCAAAATAAATATAAGGCCCTTTTGCTTACCATCACTGTCTGTGTTTATTTTGTGAGAATGACGATACATTATTCTTACTTACACACGGACACATTTCTTATTGAAACAGGAAGTGGAGGCGAAACACATGGAAGAGCTCGTTATTCTCCCTTTTCCCGTTTATAGCCAATCGGCTTTAGTCGATGTCACAGCCATGAATCAACATTTGCTATTTGCTATTTGCAGTCAGCAGCAGGTGGCAAGGACATGCTCATTTTACAGAGACAATTTGCATAAGCCCATGAGCAGGAAATGATGTCATCAATATTTTTGCTCCATTTTCCAAGTGTTAAATCAGTTGTACAGAGAACATAACCGCACTAAAAGCCACAAAACTCTCATTTTGATGTCATGGCTGTGCTTTAATAATCTCCCGTTCTTACCTTGTCCTGAAGTTCGCAGGATGAGGATGTCCATCATATAAAGATAAAAAGTCATATTCTTCCTCCACAGCGAAGGACTGAAAAACTATATGAATTCTGCTCCTCTCCTCGGCTATAATAACCCACGTACAGTTCGCTCCGTTAGGGTATCCGTGAGGAAAGCCTGGACTTTCTATGGTCCCGTTTTTCCCTTTTAATGTCCCACCACATGTATAAATGAAACCTGTAAAGAGAGAGAAAGAGAAGGAAATATGAGTCATAAAAACAGAAAAATCACAAATGTGATTTACATAATATCCCATTAGAATGAACTTTCCCAGTTCATTGGAACGTTGCATTTGTTTTTTTACAATCAAATCAATTCCTGATGCACAAAAATAATTTTTTCTCACATTCAATTTCACTTTATACGAGGCTATTGAACCCTTGAATCTGATTGGCTGATAAAGAAGTGCAATTATTTTCAGGGAAACGCACGGCTAAAGTAGTCCAGGCAGGTTTTGACCGCATTACAGCTCCATATCACTGCGCCGAGTGATTTGAGTTAATTCAAAGGTCTTTACAGCGACAACAGCTAAAGAACCAAAACCCACAACAACACTGACCAAAGCAAATAATTATAGCAAACAATCGGATAAAAACAACACATTATTTCCCTGTTTTATTATGTACAGAAAGCACATACTCTCTTTCTACCACTCAAACACACACACACACACACAATACAGACACACACTCACACAGAAACGTGTTCTGATGATTTTATCAGTAAAATAGTTTAGCAACGTAAAAGCTACAAGACATTTCTCACTAGCGAGGAAATAACAGCGCTGTTTTTGAAGCAGATAAACTTACAGTTTCACTATTAGAGACACTGATGAACACTGACACACACACAGACTCAGGTAATTCACACACACTTAATCTCTCTCTCTTTAATAACTGCATTAATCTGCTATCAATGTTTCAATCCTCCTTTGCTAGCTCTAAAATGACGTTCTGGAATAAGCAACGCAGGCGTGGAATGAGATGCGTAAGAAATTAGTCCTACACACAAGAGCATTTTAAGGACAAAAACCTGAAAAATGTCTTGAAATACATAATCTGAACAATTATTTAGCTGTGGTAACTGTAGTGCAAGCAGAATAAATTGACGGGCCGTTGAATTATTGAGGTGGCATTATTTTCTAATAATTCATTACTTATCACTAAATTATGGAATTATAAAATATGAAAGGTTTGCAAACTACTTTATGACAACATCTCCTGAGCTATGACAGAACAATCTCTGAGCAATACAATTACCCTGTTGGAAGTGTGTGTAAAGCTAGTTAGTATTCCTCTCTGAGCTTAACACATCACTCAACTCTCTGAAATAAAGAACACAACCGGTGGCATCTGACATCACAATCACATTACTCATATCGTGCCAGTTTGTGCACTGATGCCCGTAATGGTTTGATTGTGTCATGAATAACTATAACTCTGCGACGTGTTTGAGCCCCGTCGTCAGAGACGTTAGCGGTTTGGTTTAATGAGCGTTCCTGGTGTCGTCGTGGGTGAGCTTCTATACGCCTCAACCTGAGCAAATAGACTGGTAATGACAACCAGCATTAATTGAGCTTTTCCATTTATCCCTTTCCGCTTCCCTTAAGGAGTAATTAGCTTTGCCGACTCCCTGAGATCAAGGATCTTTCCTCTCGCATCTTTTTTCCCCTCACTCTCAAAGCAGGAGGAATGAATTCAGAAGGGACTGCATCGACTCATAGCCACCCATCTCAGAACAACACTAAGAGAAACGCATCAACAATGCATTCAGAAAATAAAGACTATTTTTGGAGCCATCAAGACTTTTTCCATAATTTTTATGTCAATTAAGTGCATTTCCTTTAAAATTCCCATTAGTGTGATGCATCTGGATTTTTTCCATTAGACTGTCATTACTGCGATGAAAGCTCTCGTCAGTGTAAATATGAGTGTTTGTCTCAAACAGCTACAAATCGCAACAGGATTTTTTTTTTTTAATGTATTTATTTAAACATTTACTTACAGAATACAAAAGAGCCAGGGGTTCAGGGACAGCCAAATATTACATCACATATGAATGCAAAGAAAATAATAATAATAAATATTATTTTCATTATTTTATTTTCGATTTATATGACACTATAACTAATCTCTTATTATTAAATCGCATTGGTCCAGAAAATATATTACTGCATATAGTAATATATACTTTAGGGCTGTCGATTTAACGCGTTAATTTGGTGCGATTAATTATGGGGGGGGGGAATTAACAGGCTAAAATTATTAATGCTTTAAATGCAAGTTGACTGTGTGATTAGAACGCAGTTAAAATGCCAGTAAAGTTGAAGATTTGAGGGCAAAAAAAGCCATTTTATGTGTTTTTGTCTAATTATCTTTATATGATCTAGTTTAGCAATATCAAACGAGCAAGAGTGACGTTTTTTTTCTGAATATCAGCACGATTGCAAATGTAAATGCGAATTGCTTTTTAAGTTTTACAAGAAAAGGTTCAGTCTAGAAGCATAAAGGGTTCATTGAACATTTTAGGGTTTCCATCATGAGATCATTGTATGGATTTAGTTTTAATTCATTAGTTTTAAACATACTTGGTTTGTAAACATACTTTATCACTAGAAAGTATTTAGTATTATGCACCAATTTAAGACATTTCTCCTTAAATATTCTCCTTTTTGGCATCAAGGGTTCTTTAAAATTGAGTCGAGAACCCGGTTCTATATAGATATTTGTAATATCTTTTCAATGCTGTTCTCATCTAACACAATAATGACTTTAAATTACTGTAATTTCTCAGCCAAAATTGATGTGGGATTCATTTGTGATTAATTTGATTACTTAATCGGAACATCATGAAATGAATTAGATTAAAAATGTAATCCCTTGACAGCAATATATAAGTAATATAACTGCACATTAAAAATCAAATATGTTCTGGTTTGTTCTGATTGTGTTGCATTGCATTTTTGCTTTCAATGTGGAAAAACTGCTTCTCGATGCATCGGCATTTTTTAACAAATAAACACTCACACCTGAATGACTACAGGCATGTGCATAAGACATTAAAACATCATGAAGAGAACAGAAAAGATCCCACACACTATAGCTCACAAAAACATCATTATATTGCAGCACTGCAGTTTTGCAACAGCTGAGGAAGAATGTGTGACTCAAACATTGCAATATATTGTTCATAGAAGTGTTTTTTTTTCTATTCCTTTTTCTTCATAACTGTATTGCAATTTAAAATTATGCTAATAATATATATATATATATTATATGAAGTATGATCCAGACGTCTTGACATGTTTGTGAGAATCAAACATGCAACACATGCACAAAATCCAATAGCTAATCTCATTATGTTAAACTCTAAATTGATATTTCAGTTTAGCCACAATAAAATAATAATTCCATCTATAGGGACAGAATAAATTGTGTTTATAAATGGACAACATAGTGGAGAGAAACATAATCGATTCCAAATATACAACAATTAGAGCAAAAACATAATAATTGGCATCTAGTTGTTTCTCACAAACAGAAGCTGTGAAATCCTCGCGTCTCTAAAGCCCCCGTCATTAAAATCTGGATTGAATTAAGCATTAAGATACAAGAAGCTGTTATAAAGTAAATAGTCATGACTAAAGGCGATTGTTAAAACATATTGATTGCCATGATGTGAATGCACCAATAAACAGATTTATAAAAAGATCCTACAATGCCAAAGTATCACAAAATATCAGTATAAAATTGCATATTGATATATAGGTACAATCTAAATCTGCTATAGTATAGATACTGCACAGTGGAGGTTTCGTCAATTAACTCCTGAAACGCCTCCATTGTATCTTGAGTTTCTTCCGGGAACGAACACGTCACAATATTCCTCATTATAATAATTCATACGCAGAATAAAGGGGCGGGGCCTGTTTGAGTTAGTTAGTAGTGTGTTAAACTGGCGGTTATGGTAAGGGGCGGGACATTTCCCAAACACACTCGAAGCGCTCGACCAATCACAACACACTGCTCCAGCCGACCAATCAGAGCACAGTGTGCTTTTCAGAAGTAAACGCTGTAACTCGCTGCTTCACTATCATAGTACGATGCATCGCTGAAGAAATCAACTATAGTCACGACTGTTTCCTGAAACCATATTGTCGCAAACTGGTCGTTCAACCACGTTGG
This sequence comes from Gila orcuttii, assembly GCA_026230005.1. Taxonomy (NCBI): domain Eukaryota; kingdom Metazoa; phylum Chordata; class Actinopteri; order Cypriniformes; family Leuciscidae; genus Gila; species Gila orcuttii. Next base: position 42,921,526 of record JAPDVR010000018.1, on the reverse strand, counting down.
TTAATGATGTCACGCGTCTAGATGTTTTGCCATATATTACAGACATCTGAGGACTATTTCTCATTTTTCTCAGTTATTTTGCTTTATTTCCAGATTCAATCATAGTCTCGTTCTCACACACTAGAGCTCGTTCACACATGCGCACTCTTCAGAAACTACATTTTAAATCTCCTGACAAACTAAAAGACGTAAATGACATTTGTATGTATTCTAAATAAAAGACACACATTGTTCTGAATGTCAGCTTGATTATTTATAAAACTCTGCCTCTAACCGCAGGTCGAGATCTGTCGTCACACACACAACTCTGAGATGCTGTTTGCGAATGTTTGTTGGAACGATGTTTTCGGGAAACACGACTCGTTGAACTGCTGATAACGACAGACTATATGTGACTAACGATGCTTTCGGGAAACACACCCCAGAGCGTTACTGACAGACTGGGAAGAGAGGAGCCGCAACAATGGAGAATATGAGGAAATAATGCATGCAAACCTGTTCTAGTAGAGCCTAAAAAACAAGACTTTGTGAAAAGCATATTAGGCCCTCTTTAAATCAGTCCATTTTGAAATGTTAAAGGGATAGTTCACCCAAAAATGAAAATTCTGTCAGTATTTACTCTCCCTCATGTTGTTCAACCCCGTAAGACCTTCGTTCATCTTCGCAACACAAATTAAGATATTTTTGATTAAATCTGAGAGCTGGATCACTCCTCCATAGGCTTCTAAGGGATTGACACCTGTTCCCCGAAAAGTTATTACAGATATCGTTAAAATAGTCCAAGTGACTACAGTGACTCAATCTTAAGTTTATCAAGCGACGAGAATACTTTTTGTACGCAAAAATAATGACTTTATTTCAACTATTAATTTCCTTCTCTGTGGGCCTCGAGTCAGTTAGCGTAGTGTGATCGCGTAGAGCTACGTCACACGTAGGCTCACTATTGGCCGACGCTGGTCATGTGTGTGATGCATGTGACGTACAACACAGAAGCGCTGCGCTGTTACACTAGTGAACTCACTCGAGGCCCACAGAGAAGGAAATCAATAGTTGAAATAAAGTCGTTATTTTAGTTTGTTTTTGCGCACAAAAAGTATTCTCGTCGCTTGATAAACTTAAGATCTTGTAGTCACTTGGACTATTTTAACGATGTCTTTAATAACTTTTCGGGGAACAAGTTTCAATCCCTTAGAGGAGTGATCCAGCTCTCAGATTTCATCAAAAATATCTTAATTCGTGTTCTGAAGATGAACGAAGGTCTTACGGGGTTGAACAACATGAGGGAGAGTAATTACTGACAGAATTTACATTTTTGGGTGAACTATCCCTTTAATTAGAAAACAATTAAATAGAAAAGACAGGACCATGTCTACTGCATTATATGCAGTTCTCAAAATTAATTGAAAAATACAGAAAATAATTTTTAAAAAGCTCAACAACAAGCAAACATTTACAGACAGCACCAAAAGTCCTGCAAGTGCACAATCTCTTTAATCACAAACCTTTTATGGCCAATTAAAAAAAAAAAAACATGAGAAAATCTCAGCAAGTACAAAACGCTTTAACAACTTTTAATTTTGCTTGCAATTAGTTTACATCACAGTACAGAGTTCATAAAATGTTTTAGAAACCACATCAAAGATCAAGTTATATATGTTGTGCAGTTTACATACAGTAGTCTATATAAATAATCTTAGATAATCAAAGAAAATCTTAGATTTCAAAATCTTCAGTTTCAATCTTCAGCAAATGCATCCTACTGTTAATAACCAAAATAAAACATCAATGCAATGTATTTTACTACAAGATTTGTATAACGTTTTGAATAGATTTACTGCTGTTTAATCAGACTCAGGTCTGAAAGAAAAGCTCTAGTGTCAAAGTGGCCTAAAATAATTATGAGTAATAAATGATAACTAAATGAGAAAATAAAATACTATCCACAACATGAGCAATCCATATGATGTAAATAAAGCAATAAGTCAAAAGTGGCATTGAGTTAGTGATTAAACTGTAGTGCACTTACTAGAGTGTCAATGCTCCATGTTTAATAAATAATTGCATTTATTAATTTAAAAAATGTTAATCAGACTACCTGTAAGTGATATTGCATATATGTACTGTATTTGTACACAAGTATTTTTTCCATTTATTTCTCCCATAGGGATTTTTTTTAAAAAGTCTTTGTTAAAGCGTTATAAGATATGAATCAAAGCAACGAGGAGAATCACAACATTACAAACTTTGATTTGAAGCAGAAAAGTATTTGAAAATTGGACAAAAATATAAAAGACTGTGGACTTTAGTGAGGGAAAGAACTATGTAGAAAGAACTTATTTTAAAACTAAGTAGCTCACAGTAGGGCTGACTTTAACAGTTTATAAGTTATCCTTTAAAATCAGTTTCCCTATGGAGAAAATGAATGGAGTTTTTACTTCCGGAACCGACTGTTGTTCTCTATAGAATTCAATAGAATGTACATGTATCACAGTTCCACACTCATCCAATCAGAAAGGTCCATTTTAGGATGTTGATTCTGCGAGCGCTGTTTCAAAAAGAGTAATTGTGTTTGATAATGCTAAACCTTTCATTTCCACAGTCAGCTGAAATGAGGCGATCGTGAGTGAAATCTGCTTTTATCTCCATTATCAGAGTCACATCAGCAGCTGATGATGATCTACACAGAAATATGTCATTCTGTTTTAAACACAAACCTCATATCTTGTAGACAGTACCACCTATTTTATTTTATTTTATTTTTATCCGACACATCATTATCTAAGCCAAGATATCAAAGCTTCTATTAAATTAAAGATTTTTTATTAAGTATAAAAGGGTAATCATGGCCATGTAACATTAAAAAAGCAATTATTAACATAACATAAAACTGCAAATGATCAGACCCTTTTAGTGTTTTCCTATTATAGAAATATTTCTATACTGTTTTTGCTAACAAATTATCATTTTCACTACTTATGATCATAAATAATAATATCATTAATATTAAAATAAAAACTTACTATGTGTATATTTAACGTGAGGTTGATCCTCTTAAAACAGCATCGGTCCCGGCTATATTAATATTTAAAAATTGTCCATATTTTATATCACAATAGTATATATATAATAGCCTATATTATCACAGGCAATAAAACAAAACAATTTTACAAAATAGCCTACAAACACAAACAAACAAATAAATAAAGTTAAGTTAATGGATAAATAAATAATGGGTTTTATAAAATATGGTAAAATATACAATAATCATGCAACAAAGAAACAATTTCTGGGTAAGTTGCCCATGAAACGTATAACGCTTTTGATCACACTCCTTTTGAAAAAAAAGTTATGCTGCAATTGATTATATCCGTAGGGAATGATTATATCGTATAAGTCAGGAGAATTGCTCTCTGAAATCTTTAAATGGTTCACACACTCACACACAACAGACCCGCTTCACACCAAACATGCGTGATGATACTGACTTATGAAAGATTTCTATCGCACGCTGAAATTGCTTTATTGCGGTTTGCTTGGAGGGTTCAGGTCAGTCTAATCTTTAACCCAACAAAGAGCATGAAACTTCTGCAGAAATACAGAGTTTTTTCTGGAACTGAATCCATTAGAGATCGCTGTAAACTATCGCGTCAAAAACACTTTCACCCAATAAATGAGTTTTGCCTAATTTTTGATCGTGTGCCGTTGACAGTCCACTTAACATGTCACCCAAAAAAATTAAAAAATAATAATAATTACAAGAACAAACACTTATTTATAATGCACTAATGTTTAAAAGTTTGGGGTCAATTTAAAATTTAAAAAAAGAAAGAAATACCTATTTTAGCAAGGATGCATTAAATTGATCAAAAGTGGCAGTAAAGACATTTATAATGTTACAAAATATTATATTTCAGAATGATGTAATCAAGTCAAACTCCCTACACTCTCAAAATACTGAAATGTGGGTATGTATATATATATATATATATATATATATATATATAATCATGCATAAAAATATTGATTTTATATAGGCCTATACAAAAAACGTACTTAAATTAGTAGTTTTATTTTTCTCCATTTTTAATTCGATTATGCTGTTCGCAAAGCTTCATGGGATTTCCCTCACTAAAGCTGTTAAGTTCACAATCTTTGTAATTTTATCCGATTTTCAAATACTTTTCTGCTTTAAATCAAAGTTTGTAATGTTGTGATTCTCCTCGTAGCTGGTTGTTTTAGTTCATAACGCTTTAACCAAGACTTTTTTTAAAACCCCTATGGGAGAAATAAATGGAAAAAAAAAACTTCCAGAACCAAAGCTGCTGAAAGTGAACTAATGCACATCTAATAATGTATTATACTGATTTCTGAAGGATCATGTGACACTGAAGACTGGAGTAAATTCAGCTTTGATCACAGGAATAAATTACACTTTAC